>JACGDI010002876.1:1332872-1346062 GCA_014898725.1 Jacaranda copaia
GCATTCCGCCTAACTAATCAAATTAAACGCTTTAATTTAATTAATTACTCTTTGACTTAACTTTTTAAGTTAAACTAACTTAACTCCTTAGGCTAAATTCATTAACCTAACTCTTTAAGTTAACTTGACCAATTGATGGTCATGTTGGCACCAAATAATTAACTCCTTAATATTGATCTAATTAAACTCTTAAATTAGTTGATTAATTTAATACTTAAATCAATCAAGCTAAAATTGACCCTCAAAGTTGGCCCAAAAATCGGTCCACTAGGAGACACCATTTTCTAACACCTTAAAAAATTCTCTCCATTAATTAGGAAGCTAGTTGAATTTTGTGTGTGACCCAATAGGTTCTATCATTCAATAGACATGGGCTCACAACTCTTTGTGACTTTTGAATATCTTATATTCATTCTAGTTTAAAACTCCTTTTAAACTAATCGACTTAATTTAATTAATCTCATTAATTGATGAGTACCCAATCTCTATGGTTGATGTCCAACCTCAAGCCCATGGAGCCTAACTAATTAGCCAAAATGAATATTTTGAAGAACCATCATTGCTTTGTGCGTGCCATATAGATACGGTCCTTCCGTCTCTATATTTCCCAAAAGAAGCCTAAGGTAAGATATTTGTCGGCTCTCTAATAGTTTTGATACTATATCTCTATTCTCAATGCTCAATCCCTATTGTGTGACCTCACTTTTGAAAAACTCATTTTTCAAATTATCACACCACCTTGCGCAAGGATTTTTGGGAATTGATTATCATAGAACACATAAGATATGGTACTCGCCCTTTATAATAGCGAGGAGTCGGATTCCATCTTAAATATCACAAACCTCCATGTCAGGTAGCTCATACCTAATCTCAATCTGAAAGACCTGCTAGGTGGTGAAGGATGAGTCAAAGTATGAGGATTGGACACAAGGTTACCATAGATGCTCAAGTCAAATAACTAATAATATGCATAGTGTAAGCAGGAGAACTATCCACTATGGCTATCTAGTGGATTCTTTAGTAGGTATTTAGTGCCTTATTCTCTAATAAGAACCCACTAACATGCATCGGTATCTCATACAGTTGCTCATAAAATGAAGCAATCTCCAACTCTTAGATTTATGCATCGTTAGTGCAAGTCTATCCGGATCTTAGATGCTCCATCTCAAAAGATCCTACAACTTGGAAGATTTAAGATCATGATCTTGTGAGACTTATTCGATAGTCACCAAACTAAGTCCCACAGTCATAAGTGATCTAAGGGCTTTATCCAAATACTAGTAAAGTGAAACAAAGCATAAGATGAAAATGACCATATAAGGAGTATCATTCAATAAAGATTGTACCATGAGTGAAATAGTTTACAAGGCTAATCTCATTAGCTTGCAGGGCACTATTCCAACAATCTCCCACTTGCCCTAAAGCTAATGTCCTATGGCCTTGAGACCCATCTTCATAAAATATCCTCCAAAGACCTTTAGCTTTTAATGGTTAATACAGTGGTTGTATTATATTCTCTTCTAAGTTAACGTTTATCCATTCAATTGTCACATTTATCCATTGACATCATATATCAAATGATAAAACATTTAATATGTTTGGTTTACTAATGAGATCTTGGCTCAAGTACTAAATTATTTTCCAAAGACAATCGTAGGCTTATGCATGCTAAGCACTATATCTAATCCTTGGATAAAGTTTTTATCTAAACACCTTCCTTTATGATTTCCAAAACCATAAAGTATTTCACCTTACTGGTTATCTAAGCCATGGTATCTAGCTAGAACTCTTCCAACACACCACGTCGCCATGAAGGCAAATTATGTATCCACAAGTGGATATTAGGTCATCTACATTGGATTGGAAACTAATATCTAAAGCCTCTGCGAGTTTCAATACTCCATTGTCATATACCAAAAATAAGTTCTTAGTTTTTCTCAAGTACTTTAGGATTATTTTCATGGCTAACTAGTGACATTCACGGGGATCAAATTGGAACCTACTTGTAACGCTTAGCAAGTGTGCCACATCCAGCCTTGTACATTAAATGGCATATAATTATGCTTTATGTAATGGATGCATCAGGTATGTGGGACATTTGTGTCTCTCGTTGATAGTCTAATCGACCATAGACTTGGAGAGACTATAATCATATCCCAGAAAGGAGGAATCCCCTCTTAGATTCTTCCATACTAAACCTCTTTAGTATCTTATTCAATGTACGGGATTTGGGAAAGCCTCAACATCCTCTCTAATTTATCTTTATAGATACGTATTTCCAATACACAGGATGTATTTCCCAAGTCTATCATGGAGAATTGTGTAGATAACCATGCTTTAGTATACTTTAAGATTTCTACCTCATTCCCAATGAAAAAGATGTCATCGACATAAAGTACAATAAATTGCATGCTACTCCTACTAGCACGTTTATACACATAAGGTTCATACACCTTTTTGACAAAGCCAAACAATTTGACTATCTTATCAAAAATGTATGTTCCAACTTAAGGATGCCAATTAGATTCCATGAATGGATCTCTAGAGTTTGCAAACCTTTTGATTAGTCCGTTTAGACGTAAAACCTTTTGGTTGCTCCATATAAATTTCTTCTTCAATGTCACAATTGAGGAAAGCATTTTTCATATTGATTTGCCATATCTTATAGTCATAATATGCAACTATAGCAAGTAGAATTTGAATGAACTTAGGCATAGCGACTAGTACAAAGGTTTTCTCAAAATCAATATCAGGTCTTTGAGTGTAACCCTTTTTCACTAGTCGCACCTTAAAAGTCACCATTTCTCTATCTACCCCAAGCTTTCATTTATAAATCCACTTGCAACCAATGGAAGCTATTCTCTTTGGTGTATCTATCAAAGTCTATACTTTGTTTGAGTACATGAAGTCCATTTTGGATCTCATGGCTACAAGCCAATGCCTTGAATCTATGTCTGACATAGCTTCCTCATAGGTCTTCAGATTATTATCTGATTGTCCTATCTCATGAAGAAATTTGAACTTTTCAAGTTACTTCTTGATTTAGTTTGACCTTCTCAGAGGTTGTGTGTAAGGCTTTATGATATTTATTTATTTCTATCACTCGTGGGATTTATTGATCATCTTGAACTTCATCAAGTTCAACTACAATGTCTTTTCTATCTTATAGAAATTTATTTTCCAAACAGGTGCCATTCCTTAAAATAAACACATTTTATTTCAAGGGATCATAAAAGTAATAACCCATAGACTCTCTTAGGTATCCCACAAACTTGCACATGGTAGATCTACTATCCAACTTATATCCCACTATCCATCTCATATAGGCAGGAGATCCCCAAACCTTTAGATAGTGGTAAGAGGTTGCTACGCCATGCTATATCTTATATGGTGTTTTCGACACCAACTTTGAAGGTACTATTCTTAGGAACTTTGCTATCGTCGCAAAGGCATATCCTCAAAAGGATATAGCCACATCGAAGAAGCTTATTATGGAATGTACCAAGTCCAACAAGATACAGTGTCTCTTCTCGGCTACTCTATTATGTTAGGGTGTGCCAGGTGGAGTCTATTAAGAAAGAATCTCATTCTCTCTTCAATAATCTAAGAATATGGCACTTAATATTGAGTCCCTTTCTATTTTTCTACTTCATTCTTATACTCTTTGAACTTTTCAAAGGCCTCAGACTTGTACTTCATAAGATACACATGTCCATACCGACTATGGTCATCGATTAAAGTGATGAAGTAAGAATAGCCTTCTCTCTCACTAACTCTTAGTGGTTCACAAACATCTATATGGATATCACTCTGTTTGTCCTACAAAGGGAGCTTTGGTCATTTTTTCCTTTAAACAAGATTCACAAGTGAGAAGGTCCTCAATGCCACTAACGTTTAGTGCTTTGAAAGCTTCCAACTTGCTCATCCTTTGTTTAGAGATATAGCTAAGTCTTGTATGCCATAGAATGGCATCGTTTTGGATATCTAGCCTTTTTTTTATTTTTTTGAGCATGCATTAGATGAGTAGAAAAATCAAGCATGTATAATACATTAACTAATCTGCCTTGTATAATAAAGGAACCATTTCTTAATGCTTTCAACTTCCCATTTAATATTGAAAAATCAAATCTTTCATTATCCAAAATAGGAATTGAAATAATGTTCTTAACATAAGATGCACCTTTGACTTGGGAACCCTCACACATTAGCTCTCAGTCATGGGGGATGTCGTGAGGCCATCTTGAGATAAAGTTTGATTGGTAGGTTTGATTTAATGCTTAGTAGTATAGATGGTGCATGGTCACGTAGGTCTATATAAAAAATAAGACACGATATATCAAGAGTTGCATGAGATGCAATTAGTGAAAGTTGCTTACTCTCGATTGCTCGTAGATGGAAATCGATCATAAGGGTCCATTGGCAAGTCTTTGGGGTCTTGATTCCCATTAGGAAATTTAATTTCCCGAATTCTTCTTGGGAATGAAGAATTTGATAAAATAGTGGGAGAAAAACATGCTTGAAAGACCATAAACATGTTTCAATATCAAATTCAATCACATGCTCATATTCTCTTTTTCGCCTTTGAGGGTTTGTAAAATCTCAAGAATGGTTAAAATTCCACTTAATGTTATTTTGGAAACCAATAAACTAATTGGGCCAAACTTCCATGATTGGCTTAACCTTGAAAATCATTTTTAGATTCCTACAAGCGAATATAGGTACTATACCATGATACTCCTAATCTCTTTGAGATTAATGTAGATCTAGAGACATGTGAAAAATTCACGAATTGGGCTTAGGATCATCCTATCTTTTAGTCTCATGATGGCATCTACAAACTTTAAAAGTCTCAAAGACACATGAATTCTATCTTGGTTAAAGTTTACAAAGAGTTGTAAAGTAAACGAGGTATGAGAAGTTCATGTTGTCAAAGGAGACCTTTCAAGCTAGGATGAATGGGAAGTCATGTCATCGACTATGGTCTAAAGATTATTAGGCTTGGATAAGCTTTTTAACTTAGACATTGTGATGGATAATAATCTCCATAATAATTTGATCCTCACATCCTCATTGAGTTTTATCGATCTAAGTATTGATCTAGAAGGAGACTACTAAGATAAGGGCAAACCTTTGACACTTGTTTCCTCCTCCAAATCTATGAGCCCTAGGGGTGCTAGAAAGGGAGGTAAAAAGGAAGAACTATTCTTCCTCTATAGGAAAACAACTATCAAAGGCATCTGAAGGAGTCAAGAAGATCATAGAGGAAATAGTTGATATTATTTATTTCTACTTGAGCAAAATAGGCCATTAGATGCACTATTGCAAAGAATACCTTGCAACCCTTAAGAAAGGCATGTACTTTATTGGGGTACATTTAGGATGAATTCTTCCTCATGGATATATGATATCACATGTAGTTCTTTTCTTTGAAAGTTGTTACAAAAGAATAAAAAGAAGAATAGAACTAAGTGATGTGGTTATGATCCACCACCTTGGCTAAAGAGCAAAAGTTGTGTCCAAAGCTAAAGGCGTACTACAAGTTAGACTTAGAGAACTCCATACTTGTATTAGACCTTTGTCATATAGTATCATATATTGTTGAGAATATTATTTCAATTTCTATTTTTGGATAGCAAAGGATTTGATCCTTCTACATCAAATGGGAGATTGAAGGCATTAAAGAATGAGTTATTTAGTTGCTTGCGGTACTATTAACAAAGGATCATACATATTGGATTCTTAACCAGCACTAATGCACTCTCAATTAAGTAAGAAACTAGATATCTACGTTAATGCCATGATGTGCTTTGCTATGTTTTTGGAGAGCTTTCTGTGCGAGGTCTAACTTTGTGATTTTCTCCAGTACAATCCAGATAAACAACCGATCTAAATTTTTGACTGGAGATTTTACAAGGTGTTGGCTATCTCCAGTAAGTGTTTTAGAATTTTTGGAGGTGATTTGATAGGGCGATTGTCGCAATCCTTTCGCTATGCCATAAATAGGTAGATTTTGGAACCGATGAAGTGTTCACTTGTTTCATCTTGAATTTGCTTATCAAGGTAATCTTCTATCTAAATCTAAATTCAAGGAATGATTTGATTCTTGTTTTTCTTGTAGGCACCAATTATTTTATGTTTTGAAGTTTTGATTATAGATCCTAGTGCCTATCTTGCTTTCAAGTGTGCGTAAGGTATTATTCTACACAAATTGAGATTCAAGCAAAGGATAATATAGAAGGAATTCATAAAAATTATCAGGAAAGAAACAAAAAATGGTGTCTTAGTACGAGTTGGCTTTATTCAACTCTAATTGACATAACTCTTAATTGAATGACAATAATACTTCAAAACTTGAAAGAAACACTTTTAACTACTATCATAATTTAACTAAGAAAAAATAGAAAACATATAGTGTTGTCTGTGGCATGCTCAATTATGTTGGGGGTAGCTATCGATGAGATTATTATCATGATGTTGCGATTATAGACTATGTTTTTATCCTTGTCTTTTCTCTTGCTATCTTTTACTTCTTTTGCTTGATCATTTTCAATGATAAGAGCCTTTGTTTTCTTCAAGATGCTAGCATAGCACTCCCAGCGATGCATTAGTCACTGATAGTTTTTTCATTCCACTTGCTATGAGGAATTTCAGTTTCATGTGGTATGTTGACAACATTGATTTAAATAAATTTAGGGTAGGCCTCCCCAGAATGATGTTTTATGCTAATGAGGTCTTGACTTAGAAACTTTTCACTATTTTTGTAGCTCACCAAAAATGAGTGTTTTGAGAGGAAGGCAAAGAGACTTCTCCTGATGTTTCCACCACTTCACAAATAGACCTAACCACAAAAGTGTTGATCTTTTGTAGTCAAGCATTGTGTAATCCATGCAAAAGAAATGCATCATAAAAGAGTGTGCCCATTGAGTTGCTACTATCAACTAGTATCTTCACCTAAAAATTGGCAAAGAAAGCAAAAATGACCAAGGCATCGTTGTGTTCTCCCTATTTAGCTCCATATCCGTTTCTCCAAAGGTGAGGTTAGACATTATGGGATGCACTTCATAAACTCTCACAATGAGGTCAACTGAATAAGCTTAAGTTTGCCTTGTTGCGATTGCTAACACTTTCCTTGTGTTTGATAAGTCACCTTTAATAATCCTCCAAAAGTACCTAAAATAACACAAAAAATTGGTAGATGCTCTGAATCTTGCTAACATTCCTGGTCCTTTAGCACCAAACAATTATTAGGTCATTGTCGACAATCTTTACTTCCTCTAGCTCCTAAATCCCTTTTGTAACTACTTTGTCTCTAAGCTATGTACTACTCAAGGTAACCTCTTTAGACTACCCTCTCAATTCATCTTTTAAAGGCCAACATCTTTAGTAATATGTTTGCAGTCATAATGGAAATAACTCAACTTGTCATATTTCTATCTCTTCAGGTCCTCCTGCATCTTCTGAGTGGGATGTTAGATTAGGCTTTGCTACTATGCTACAATTATTATCTCTATTCTAGGGCCTTTGAGCACAGTGTAACTTGAGAAATTTTGGAGAGGACTATGCCCATAGTCTTTTGTCTATTTCTTATTGTTGTTCCTCTCTTTACCCTATGCCTTGCATTTCCAGTAAGCTACTTCACTTAAATTGTAAAGCTCTATCCTTGTTAGAAAGTTGTCTTGGTGTCCATTAGCCTATGGAAATCTGCCATACTATTGAACTCTAATAAGCTGATAATCTTTATTCTTGAAGGAAGTGCCTCCACCAAGATAGCTTGATAAAAGGGATTGCATTCTCTAGAAAGTGGTAGGTAAAGAAAGGTACTGACTCTGTTATCCTTATGAGAACTAAGGCACTAGTGAATGTATATGAACTTTGATATAGGTGTGTAGTTGTTGGGATGAGTTTGCTCGAAGGAAAGAGCAGATATCCACATATTGAGGTAAAGAAAGAGGAGTAGTATCTCACTTTAAGTTGTTTCTCCATTCTATCCTATTTGGGAACAATGAAGTCCCCCAAATTGAATAAGAGTACTATAGCAATTCCTGAAGGTACATTCTTCAGCATAATAGGCAATTGCTTTTGTTGTGGCTTAAGTAGAGGCATTCCTAAGCAACACCTTTGTGCCTTTTTAGTCATCAATAGAACGTGTTACCTAGGAGATAAGGTTTACTGGTGGGTTACTCCTCTAACATCAAGTGCACTTTTAGGGCAAGCTTCGACACCAATGGTGATGCGTCTTAGGTTGGTAGCTTTCCATGTTCTTAGATATTGAGACAACTTGGATATTGGAATCTCAAGCTTTGGATTTCATATACATTATTAGAATTTCTTATTATTTAGTAAGAGTTCCTATAGATAGTGCCCAGATGTTGTTGCCTAAAAATGGAGCTAAGATTCTCTCTAGAAGTTAGCAAAGTTTCTAACTTTCTTATCTTTGAAACATAAAGTAAAGGGTTAAGGTTCTTGATTTCTTACAAATGATTTTTCGTGCCTAGTTTGACTTTGAAGCTTGGTATTTATAGTATTTTTTTCACTTAGTAGCTTTGAGCTACTAAGGTTTAGGTAACCCTTCTTGGTGAGCTTAATCAATTGGGCTCACTAACCTTTTATTTATTTATTATTTAATTAATTTAGCCTTTTTAGTCCCTTTTGATATTTCTATCCTTAGAGACTTAATTTGCTATATCACTATCCTATATGCAACCTTATCTTATAGTTATATATGATCATAAAGGTTTCAACCAAATGTAAACATGCTTAAGAAGATGGCCGAATGACTGTGCTTATTGATTTGAATGAGAAGGTCTATACAAGAAAATTTTTCTCGCCAATTGCATTGGTTGTCAAGCATTACTCTAACAAAGGATCCCTTTAGCATCCACACCATAGGCTTTTCTTTGAACTATAAGTGAATATACCGTTCAACTTTCTTAAGCTATGAGAACTAGTTGACCTAGATTTACCTTTACATGACTAATTTGGTGTCGGTATTGAGGTCTCCAACTCACATCCACTATCAATCCCCAAGCATGGTATAAAAAGGAGGAAGAGAGGACTTCCTTAATGACTCCTGCATGTACTAAGCCTACACAAGAGCAGTCTCACAAAGCATCCTATCTATCCTAGTACTATAAACACATTTTGAATTAATCTTCTTACCTAAAAATTCCAAAGAGGCTAAAACAAGATAAGGTCACAAGAATAGAAAAATGAGAACATAAGTAACAAAATGATAGTAAAACTGAAAGAATCAATAGGGGACAAATAAGAAACATTAACAACCATGTCAAACAAGTTAAAGGACTCAAATCACTCCTAGAGACAATTATGAACTTTCTAAGAGTGTACTATGCTAGATTTGCTACTCCAAGTAGAGATAAATCCCAACCATCATTTCGTACATGGAAAAAGTGCTCCTTTCAATGCTTTCGAGATGAAGAAACACCCTAAGGAGCCTAGAATCATATATAGAGAAAACGATAAAAGAAGGGTTCCCTTAAGGTTCCCATAACCATGAAAAGCATACAAAAGTTATCTATCATCATGAAAAGATAGAATTCAACAAGCAGATATTGAAACCCCACAAAATGCGTTATTAAACATGGAGTAAACTAGCTGATACATAGTATATCACTCCTTAGATCCTATATTAATAATGGATTAGGAGAGATAGTGAACTCACTACTAAAGTAGCTACTAAATGAGATAATATTGCATGGGGCAACCTCAAGCTACCTCTAGAAGGCTCCCCTCTCCTATTTTTCTCGATCATACCCTTACATTTTTGCCCATACCCTAGACCATGGCCATGGCTCTCTCACACTAAGACAAAAGTAAAACGCACAAGTGAGAAGAGAAAGAGGGTGGTGACTTGCATCATACCTCTTGAACTCATTGTGTAAGCATCACTGGAAAAGCAAAATTATTACAAAACTCATATATATTTACCAACAACAACAACAACAACAAAATAAATCGAATGATAAAATCACAATAAACAAACAACCAAATAATGCTTTAAACAAATTAATCGAGCTTCCGCAACAAAGTTTTCACTCAAAAAGTAGGGGGCTAGCTATATTTTATGCCAATAACATGCCCAAAGGGTATGTGAGTAAAATTATAATAAAAGCAAACAAATATTAAGGTGTGGACCCTCACGGACAACAACAAAATACTAGAATCATAGTACTATAAGCATCATCCTAAATGACAAGAAAAGGGGATCGAATTAAATTTTGAATCAAGCACTTAGTACAAGATTTTACAAAATGAATCCTTGGAATAGGCCCATTATCGAGTCAAAGATGCACAATATTAACTTTCATTTGAACGGTTCTCTAAGAGATCCTCAATTTCAAATTTGAACCACAACAAAAAGGTGAGCATAAAGTTTTACGAAAGCAACTATAACCGAGAGAAAGTCTACAATTCGGTGAGACTTACAAGCATTTGATAACTAGTTGCAACTGAAATAGCTAGAAGCTACCGATTTACATATGAAGCAAATGAATCTGGTGGAAAATAACTTTACAAGATCTGCGGTTCATAGGATTTCTTAAGCCCAACATGGTGGATGGTCATTCAAAGCGCTGGAAGCATTAATGTACTTGTAAAGTGAATTGGCAATAAAGAATTGCAATTGATGGCTTGAAATTTGAGCTAGAAATACGTCTATTTAAATTTGTTTAAATCAATCAACAAGGTCTTATTCAAGTGATATGATCGAAATATCAGAATTATGAGGTCTTGATGATTTTAATTTTTATTTAAAATGTGGACAAATAATTATAAAATTCATAAATAATGGGGCCTTAAATATAAATTGAACAAAGTAGAGAGACACATTAGATGTGGAATTAAAACACATAAAAAATGATATTTGTTGAAAACATAATAAATTGATAAAATTTTAAAATTTATTTCCAACAATATTGTGACCAGTATAAGTAAAGGTGGCAATGTATGTCGGGGCTGATGGGTGCACTCCAATTTATATGGTTTTGGGTTGTATTAGGCTTAAAATTTTAATAAGTTTTTAGTGGATTAGATTAAGGTCAATTGTATTAAGCTTGGGCTCAAGATCGATTAAGTAAGTTTAAAATGAGTTCATTAAAAAATTTAATTAAAATTAATAAATATAAAAAAGATAATTTGTGAATTAATAACAAAAAATCTATATTATATCCACTTTTTCATTTTTGTCAAAATCTTGTACTTTGGAATTATTAATAATTTTAAAATTGGACTATATATTTTGAACTTTAAATTAATTGTCTAAAATTCTTTAGACATACAACTTTTAGTATATGAATAATATCTTGAAGTCATTCGAACAAATATTGTGTCTAATTAATTAAAAAAAAATTCAAAATTTATTGCCTAGCTAATTGGCATGCAATTCATATAATTTAATTCTTGAAAAGCTAATCAAAACTAACACATTCATGATTAAAAATTTAATATACACTTAGTGATACAACAATAATGTAATTTTCTTAAATTATCAACTTTGTTATGAAATAACTATTAACCATAATTAACTTTTAATACAATTGCATATCACAAAAAAGATTAATAAAAAGATGTATAATTTAATAAAAAAAAATCTCACTATATTGTAAAATTATATATTGGATAGAGTGCGAAAAATATATTAATATCACTATTATCTATTGAATTAATATTTTAAAATAAGCAAATGAATCAATTTTTGTTTTTCTGTTGTATTAAATTCAACCCACCTTGAATCCAACTCAACCTACTTCCAACCATCTATCTCAATTTGTGTTGAACTCAACCTAATTTAAATTCAACCCACATAGACCTAAACTTAACCAAACCCAACCCAACCCAACCCACCCATTAGCCACAAATGGAAGTAAATCGATGTCACTCTCTCTTAGTTGCGGTAGCTTATTATTTCTGGGTTTTTTTACCCTGCTTTTGATTTTATTTCCTTTTCATACTCTTTTGTGTCTCCTATATTGGGAAGTTTATCTTTGTGACTAAATCTGCTACTCCTGTATCCAGAGATGTCAACTCTGTTTTAAACCTTTCGAAACGGTGTACATTTGTGTCTAAAATTGTTACTCCTTGTTCTTTTAGTGTCAGTTACCACTCATCATATAGGAATCATGACAAATAGTCCACCTCAATCAATATATGAAAAGGAAAAAAAAAAAAAAAGGGATTTGTATATGATTCAATGAGGATTTTTTCTTGGTTACAAACAGTAGCAATCTCATTACGATCTATTAAGAGGGTGTTTGAATGGGCTTACAAGCTCTTTAAAACATCTTATAAGATGTTTAAAAACTTATAAGATAAAAAAAAAGTATTTTGTAAATTTTTTTAAAAAGTACCTGTAAGATTCTAAAATAAGATATTACGATTTTATATGCTTTTTTAAAAAAAGTAAAAAGATTCTAATTTATGTTTAAGATCTTAACAACTTTCTTTATTTTTAAGTGTTTTAATTACAAATTGATATTACTAACATTTTATAAGCTCTAAGGTTTTATTTTATTCAAATACTTTAGTAACTTATTTTAAAAATAAGATCTAATATCTTATAAGTTTTAAAAATATCTTACAAGATATATAAGCTTATAAGATTTTTTAAATAAATTTAGCCAAACACCTTCTAAATTTAATTTCCCAAGGATATATATATATATATATATATATATATATATTTGGAAAGGCAATTGTCAAGCACCTATTTACTTTCTCTCGATGGATTTGATCTTATGAAAGATTGAAAGTCGCTTAAATTTGGTTTCTGATCAGATGCATAAAGATAGGGAGAAATGGTCATGGCTTCATAGATTGGTTCCAATTTCTCCTTCTTAATTAATGGTTGTTTCATCACTAACAATATTCCGATCCTTGCCATTGGAGAATATTCCAAGTGTGGCAAGTAAATTAATTAATTAGCGACGATCCGTTCGTTATTTTTCCAAAAGTTATTGCCATACGCATGAAACAGTGGGTTGGTTGTGGAGCAAATACTTAGCTTGCCGTTGGATATATAAGTTCTGCGAGTGAGTCTCAATTAAACCTTTGTTTGATCATATCGTGATATATGATTCCATCATGTGATCAATTTCAACTAAAACTCATAAAACTAACGATTTTGATTTTTTTCGGATTTTGGTTTCGATTTTCAAAATCCATGCGCGCGCGCG
>JACGDI010002876.1:1346162-1385565 GCA_014898725.1 Jacaranda copaia
TTCCGCTGCAAGTTAGAGTCCGTCCGTGACACATGGCCAGTCCCACTATACGGTAGCATCTGCTCTAAATGAAAGTGACCTAACTAATACTCAAATCAAATGATCAAATCAGGTGAAAAGTAGGAGCGACACTGTGATAGCTTTCCTTTTGAAAAGTTGCACTATTTAAGGCAGCCAACTTTTTTATGCTTCCATTTTGATGAAACATGGCATGTGGCTCTTTCAATCGCATTAAGTTTCATCTCTTTGTCACCATTATATGTACAAGGATGTGACGATCATCAAATTAAGCTGACATAGTCCTTCACAAGTCTTCATTTTCACACCCAATTTGAGGGTGGATTTTGGCAAGATTCCAATTAATCTGATTCTTATTAAGACATTGCAACCAAAATGTGTCAATCTTACGTGTGAATATATATATATATATATATATCACATGATAAGTAATTATGATGTTCAAAACTCATTGTATATCCACAAAGGATCTATATATCCTAATTGAGGTAATGCATCATGTTGTCCAAGTGAGTGAATATTATGCAGCTAGCATGATAATTGCACTTAAGGGCACTTAAATCTTGTTTTTACTCTGGGCTTAATGTGTTACTAAATATTCAATTTCAAGGGTATTCTTATTAAGAATATGCTCATATGTAATATCTTGTATGGTAGTAGCAATTTATGAGTTGTTCAGTACTACAAAAAAAAATGTAATATTGAGCACAAAAACTTGAGTGATAATGCGAAAATTATCACTAATTATATTTATATTAAGCGACATTAATTATGTTTCTAATTATATATTCCAATATAATACTTTTTAAGTGATAATGGTCTTTATGCTTTTGTCACAATATGGTAACATAAATCAGGGATTTAAGTTTTCAGTATGACAATGAGTGAAGCATGTATAATGATAATATAGTGACAATAAAAATTATTTTTATCACTGTTAAGCTCATTAAATCAAATCATTATTATCGAAAAATATAAAATTTTTTGCACTTAATATATATGATTAGTAATAACTCTTGTATTGTTCCCTACGATTTTATCATTATTTTTTTTTTCTTGCAGTGGTTACAAAATGTAAAGAAAAATAAGATTGTATTATCTCAAAAAGTAAGACATTAAGATTCGTGAGCTATCAAAACTTGGAGACGCCAAGCATTTTTTCTCAAGATTTTATGATTTTGCACTGAATAGTAGAGAAAAATTACTATAATAGACTCGTGCAGTTGTTTTACCCAAAGAATAAGCGATTTAGTTTTGAAATAAAATTCGGCCACTTATAAAATTTCAAAAAACCTTCACGTCAACAGAAAATTTATTTGGCACCGCCACTGAAATTAGCAAGAATACACAAAATTGAAGTTTATTGCATGATTTAACATAATAATTATCAAATACTTTTTCGCAAGGACAATTTTCAGTCAGTCCATCTTGTAATTGATTTGTAAATCTGAAATCAAATATATCCTAGCTACCAAAAATGTAAAAATCTATACATCTTACACTAACAAAACAATAAGTATATAATAACGCAAGATTTGTCACTATTTATCATAGCTTATCATTATTAAATCAAAATATCACAAAATAAATATGATTGTTGCTTAATAATATATTTAACAAAATAAAAATTACTATCACTTAATATATATCTTCATTGGCAATTTTACATTGTCGTTGATTTTTTTATTTTTTTTGTCATTAATATTAAATTTTTATGTATGGTGGCACTACATTCAACAGTTAAGATTGCAAAATTTTAATGTCAGACTTGATTTATATACTCCACAATTTGTATGGATATTAATTAATCAATGCTGGGTGGCCTGCTTCTCTAGCCTTTCTGTTGGTTAGTGTTAATAAATGAGTTCAATAATTTGTTAGCTGCAATTAATTTATTTATTTATTGTAAGACGCAATGTGTAGCGAAAGGTTAAACATGGAGACAAGGTGCATTACGTGAAATGGCCCACGACATGAATGGAAATTTTCTTTTATTATTAACCAATATTTAATTAGGAACATAAAGACGCTTCTCCAATGATTGGGAAGAGAAAACCAACAACTTTGTGTTTGTCCTGTTGCCTTATTTTCCAACTGTATGGAATAATTTCTCCATCTGGTGCCCTTTGGTTTAATTTTTGGTTTTTTAATTTTGTTAATCTTCGTGGCTAATTAAATTACTATGTTAATTACTCTTATATATATATATATATATTTATCTGTAATATGGTTTTGTATAAGATGTATAAATTCGTTTACACACACTAGCTAATCTCATAAAGCCATAAATAATTCAAATACATACATATATAAATAGGTGTGAGATACGTGTAAACGATACATGCATTGGTACGATACATATGAAAAATGTATTCTACCTATATATGTGTCTATATATCAATGTGCCAGTGACTACATTTATAAGTATGAAATAGAATTTTTAGACTGATTGTTTGGCATTTCATTTTGGAAATATGTACCTCAAAAGAAACAGTGAAATAAAATAGTTATAAAAAAATTATGAGATTTTTTTGATCAGATGTAAAATTATACTGATCATAGTTGATATGATGTCCCTGTGATTGTCATGAAAAGTATTATGAATGTAAATCTAATTTATAGTACATAAATTGTGAAATAAAATGATTGAGAATGGGATCAAAATATAGTGACTACAATTAATGTGATATATCTTTAATTTTAAATAAGTAGGGGATTCTTTGAGTTTAATATATTTTTTTGAGCTATATAAACAAACAAAATACTGTCATTGAGGGGAGAAATGTCTTTGAGAGGGCAGTATATTTCGGGGAAAAAATCCACGAGCAATTCATCACAGCCCTAATCTTTTGGCTGGTATCTTCTGAGAATATTTCTATTATATATAAAATTTTCAAATTATATATAGATCAATTGTTATGCTAGCATAATATAATTTCACATAATCTGTTTTAGAAAATTAATCAACTTATTTCTTGTTAAATTTATAAAAGTAGTAAAGTTAATTAATCAACAGCATTAATTGGCTAGCTCATTCAGTTCTAGTGAAGTCATGAAGTGATGAAAATATATATGACTTGGCATTTATAGTCGCCCCATGTTCATATATCAGTTAATATCGATCAAACATTGTCCATGTACAGAACTATAGCTAGCTGAAGATTACTTACAATACAGATGTAGCGGTACACTCACACACACACACACACTAGAACTAATTATATTGTTTTGCACGTGAAATATTTATTTGGACAAAATTCTTGTTGGCTTGTGCTACGACACGTACGTACTAATATTGCAGCTGAAATTAAGAAAAGGATGTGCATCTATTCGATCCAGGACTAAATACTTATAGAACCTAGTGATTAGGCCAGCCTTTGAGCATTCACATACAGGTGTGGCCCTTTTTGTTTTTTTGTTTTTTCTTTAGTACTGAGTTTTATTTGATTAAGATGCAACTAATATTCAAATAACATTAAATGACAAGTTCAATGCTACGACATACGTACGAACTCTATAATGAAATTGATTTTAGATTAGAATAGATTTATGAAACTATTATTGGTGAAATATTAATTTTAATATTACGGCTTTTGAAAAATATTGAATATTGTTGAGTGTGCATTCCCACGCCGCACTCATAAAAATTTCATGCGAATCATTCGAAACTACCATCTAGCTAAGAACAAAACTGGCCAAGGGTCTTTAAATAGAACAACAAATACAATTATTCTAGTTTAATAATGATGTGATAGATGTGGGTTGTTTGGTTTTGTTCGCTTGCTTTGATATTATATGATAAACATACAATTCAACTGCATTCTAATGTTTGGTTTATTTTTAGAAATCTTTGATACAATTAGAGCCTGATATGTATTTAAGGTCGAACATAGCTTGTTTATCAAAATATTTAGGTGTGATATGTTTTTTAGCCCATGTTGGAAATAAATTGTTGTTTGTTAAATAAGATAATCATGCAAAGAAATCAATCAAATTAAATATCAAGTTATTTAAAATATGCAAATAAATATTAGATAGAATATATAATAACTTATTATTTATTTTAGTCGTGTGTATCATGCTTAATCTAAACACACCAAACAAACGATCTCTAAATATATAGATTTTTAGAGAAAAAAAAGTGATAAAATAGTTCTCGCTAGAGAAAATGATAATATGTTTCTAAAATGCGTTAATTTGGATGATGCCGTTGAAATGAGTGTGAAATAAAGTATATATGAATTCAATTGACACGAAGTGTTTTTTTTAAAGAAATTTTGACATGAGATAAAGTAAATTTAAAAAGATGGGAATGACATAAGACGTAATCATTACGATTGAATTAGTTATACATTTTTTTTAAATATAAATATATGTTTTCCAAAACCTCTATAAAGAAACATCGGGTTAAGAGAAATTTTGTTCTGAAGTGGAATTCTAAAAAAATTCTTGACAAGCCTGCATGCCATCATTTCTTGAATTATTGATTCTTGAAGGTTGAATTAGGGAGATTGTATCGAATGTGTTATATTTAAATTTGAATTTGATTCAAAATTTGATAAAATTTTTATTAATTAATATCATATTTAAATTCGATGGATATTCGAAATTCAATTAAAAAATTTGACACAATTTATTTTTTTCTTCTTTTTGAATTTTATAAAAATATTGTATTTATAAAATAAATATATTTCATATTTGAATTATTAACAATTTTTATTATATATTAGTTCAAAAGTTAAATATTTAAATATTAAATTTATATTTCATATTATACTGATGCATAGATGAATTATTATATGTTATTATATTTGATATTTTATTAATATACCTTTTATTTTTTAGGTTAAAAATTCAATATTAATAATACAATATAGACAGTAATATATATTAAGTTAATATAATATATAGATTTTATTTTAATATCTTTATTAGTATTATATATATAAGAGTATTAATTTAATAAAAAATATTAAATTTTGAATTCGAATTTTTAACGGATCGAATTGCTTAATTTTATATTCGATCTATTTATTTTACATTTTGAATATTTATAATCGGATATAATCCATTGGACATTTTGATCGGATAAAAATTTTAAAATTTGAATCGAATTCAAATTGTATTCGGATTAAAATCCGACCCATTGACAATCTTATATTGAACCTTTGCCCCTTTCATCACACACACACGCGCACCTACATGTGTGTACATTAATGCACTTGATCTTCATTAATTAAAGGAAGAGGACTCATTGATTGATTGATTATTCCATCTAAAAGTTAACTCAAGTTGTGTTATATACACACACACACACGCACACACATTATTAATTATGTTAATATTATAATTATTATTATATTGAATGACTTCCACCCACAAATATCATTTTTTTATGATGTTTAATATGTGAAACTCTTCTATAATCAAGTGGATATTGGTGTTGAGTAGTCTTGGTTCAATGATATAAGCTTCACATATAAGATTTGAAGTTAATGTTCAAATCTAACAGACTCTTAATATACATATATATAAATTAGTAAATGCTAAAAATTAGATGGTGGCAAAATTCAAAATTATGATTTTTTGCTTGACCTAACTTTGATGCTTATTAATAAACCACCTCGTTTGAGTTTATATATATATATATATATATATATTGTTAAAGAGAAGAGCATTAAATATTTTAATTGAGGGCATGCCCATTCGAGGACTAGTGGAACATATAGGCTCAATAGGCAAAATTTGGAGGAACATAAAGCGAAAATGTTCAGATAATTCTGAGAAATTAGACAAGTCAATTGAAGTTGTAACGTTGTGTGTGTGTGAATATATAGTGCTTGTCTTCTTTATATTGTTCTTATCATCATCTTGTTCTCATTAGCCAAGAGGAAATTAAAACTTACGTCGCCGTCGTAGAATACTACTTAGCAAGTCCAAGCTGCATTTAATTAATGAAGATTCGATTGGGTACATATGCATATTATCTCGAATGAAATGATCAGTACAGTTCTGTTGAGAGGCAAACATCACAAAAATTATTAATTTATTACTTTGATAATAACATACCATGATTGGAAGTTTTTAATTCTGTCTCCCCCGTTTGTTCCTAGGCTATAGTTGCGCCTAGAGTCCAAGCAACTCTAGAAAAGAATAAGAGGGAATTCTATATGCTACCCAATAAATGCAGGTACGTACAAAAAATGCGGACACCAAATATTCAACTTTTGCCCACAAATTAAAAGTTATTTCCTCGTAGTTATAATTTGTCACTATATCGATTCTTCCAGAATGTATTTTTCTTTTATGATTTTATTTTTACAGCCCTGCATCATCTATTTTCTCAGCCAAGAAGTTAAAAAAACAAGATATTAAGTTATTTAATTTAACTTAAATGAAGCCCCTTTTTCAAATCTCATTAAATTTTTATTGCCCCATGATAAAAAGTTCAACTCTCTTTTTGGTGATTCTTTGGTGATCATATCTTGATCAATATACTCAATTATCTTATTCGAAAAGTCCATTTACATGCAATAATCATATTGTGTTGGTTATAGTTTAGTGGGAAAAGTATGATTTATTCTATTAACCTTTAATAATGAAAGTGTCTTTTAGTTTTATTATCAAAAATTTTATTTCTTAAATGAATTTAATCCTTTAAACTTTGAAAGAGAAATTCAAAAAGATAGAATACCAATTCTCATGATTTGCACCCGTGAGTCTTTTATAAATTAAAAAATTAGATTACGAAATTGCAAAACATAATTTTTGAATTAGAATACGAAGTGTGGACAATAGTATAAACTGTTGTGACGCTATAGCATATATAGCTTATATATAGCAGTACCTAACTAAATTATCATGAGAGTAGCCTTTTATCTTTTATCTTTTATATATATACATATTCTAATTAATTAATACCTCAACATATTTTGTTCTCTCCTTTTTATCCTATATCAGATGTCTCATATAGTTTTATGCTAGCACATGACAACTTCACCACATATGGATAGAACTTCCTTCACTTCAAAAGAAGCCATGTTCCTACACACTATGACCGACTCTAAAAGCAATGGAGTCGAACTAGAAATGCAAGGCAAAAATTGGAATCAGCCTCAGAGCAACAACTCCTCGGGTAGCAGGTCATCAGATTCCGCTGCGGAGGTGGCTGCAGGTGATGGGAAGTGGGCGTCGAAGCTGCTAAGAGAGTGCGCCACTGCCATGTCGGAGAAGGATTCTACCAAGATCCACCACCTTCTATGGATGTTGAACGAGCTTGCTTCCCCATATGGAGATTGCGATCAGAAGTTGGCAGCTTATTTCTTGCAAGCCCTGTTCTGTAAGGCCACCGACTCCGGCCGTCGCTGTTACAAAACCCTAATTTCGGTCGTGGAAAAGAGCCACTCCTTTGATTCTGTAAGGAAATTGATACTAAAATTCCAAGAGGTGAGCCCTTGGACAACTTTCGGCCACGTGGCATCAAATGGGGCTATGTTGGAAGCTTTGGAAGGTGAGCCAAAGATTCACATCATTGACATAAGCAACACTTTGTGCACCCAATGGCCAACTCTTTTAGAAGCTTTAGCTACGAGAAGCGACGAAACCCCGCGTCTAAAGCTAACCGTTGTGGTAACTACGAGCATCGTCAAGTCCGTTATGAAGGAGATAGCCCCAAGAATGGAGAAGTTTGCGAGGCTAATGGGAGTGCCCTTTGAGTTCAAGGTGATGACCGGTCTAAACCGGTTGGGAGAGCTAACAAAGGAGGGCTTAGGGGTTCAAGAAGATGAAACAGTCGCCATAAACTGCATCGGTGCATTGAGAAGAGTTGATGTGGAAGAAAGGAGAGGTGTTCTCCAAATGTTCCAATCTTTAAAGCCTAAACTTGTGACAATTGTGGAAGAAGAGGCCGATTTTTCGAGCTCAAGAGATGACTTTGTTAAGTGCTTTGAGGAATGCCTTAGGTTCTACATAAAATATTTCGACATGTTGGAGGAAAGCTTTGCACGTACGAGCAACGAAAAGCTAATGTTAGAAAGGGAGTGTTCAAGAAGCATAGTTAGGGTTTTGGCTTGTGATGATGAAATTGATGATGATGATGATCACAGGGGTGATAGTGAGCGAAGGGAAAGAGGAATCCAATGGTCTGAAAGGCTCCGGGAGTTGGGCTTTTCGCATATTGGGTACAGCGACGATGTTGTGGATGATGTCAAGGCATTGCTGAAGAGGTACAGGACTGGATGGTCACTAGCACCACCAAGAGAAGATGGAATTTATTTGGCATGGAAAGAGGAACCTGTTGTGTGGGCTTCGGTATGGAAACCCTAATGAAAAAAATGGTGAGATAATACTATAGGCATCAACAATATTACTATAGCATGAGATTTCTTCATATTTTCATGAATCCCATTTATTATTATAGTTGCAAAAAACTTTAAGTACTTGGTGCTTTTTCTTCATTTAAGTCTAAACATTAGTTCAAACTTTTGTGGTTGAGAGCTTTTGTTTCTTTTTCTTCGCTTTTTTCGATTCGGCTTGTTTGAAAGCTTTTGCACTTGTATGATAGATCTTTTCGCAAAGCAATTATTACTCAGTTTTTTAATATATTCTTCTTTGTAAATATCATAATATGTTTCATGTGAAGCCCATTATCTTATGTCTTCGTGGAAGAGTTTCTTCCTTACAATTGATTTTTCTGGCACCAGGTTCGCTGCAAGCTTGCAAGAGGGATTAACTATGACCATCTATAATTAATTTTGTCAACGTGCCCATGTAATGATTAGATATTAGTGAATTGTTAATAAACTAATGCATTAAATTAATTTGCTGAACTTTTATTGATAGCTTTTCCTGTTAATTATCGATCGGTAAATACGTTTTAGTTAACAGAGCCTAATCCAATCAATGATGATTATTGTAATTTATCTAATGTTTTAAACTTTGCTGAGACACACTAACATGTTGGTGCGTTACTAAGATACACGGGAAAGGCTTTGACTGAAAATTCAACTGATCCATCCACGGAAATTTACACCCCCGAAAGAGAGAATTAATGGTTTCAATCGAAAACACTAATTGGGACAGAAAATTTCCAGGATTATATATTGAGAATTAATAAATTGAATTAAATGTATAAATTAAGGTCTGATCAAAAGTTAATCTCCAATTGAGAGTATTTCAAATTCTAATTTTTCTTTGGTAATTGGATGCTGTATACTATACACACGTGCTTTGTGATACCCATAATGAAGCAAATTCACTGGTCTGCCAAAATTCCTGCGTACATATGTAGTCAGTTGGTATTTAAAGAGATGAATTTCTCTGCAATTGAACTTCTTCAATGATCAACTTAACTTCAGAAGTTTTATGTTAGTTACTATAGCTCGTTTGTGCATTAATCAAACGGAATTATTAATTAGGATATGTATAAGTATATATATAAAATAAAATATTAATATCTTTATGCATAATTATCCAACTATATATATATACATATAATAATTATGTGTCTCAAACTTAATGTGTGGAAGAAAATTGTCCTGCGAGCCGTGCGCGCGCGCGCGAGTGTGTGTGTGTGTGTGAGAGAGAGAGAGAGAGAGAGTGGGGGCCTGTCCCATGAATAAATATGGCTGGGTGGCAAGCAGAAGTACACCAAATGAATCCCAGTCTTGTCTTTTTGTCTAGTGAGAAATATACATTTATGTGATATGAAGAGCATATTTGCCTTTGATATCTCCTTTTTTTGCATCAGCCTCCCACCAACATTATATAGTGGGAAAATGCTTTTCCAGATTTTGATAAGACTAGTGCTGATTTTAATCTTGTTGCACTTTTCTACTTTCTTTCTTTTGTCATTTTATATTTAGAGTATAACAACTTCTTTATGTTTCAATCATGAAACAAGATACAGGGGAAAGCAATATTTATAGCAAAAGCAAATTTATTAGATTTATTTATTTTATCTGAATTAATTGATAATCTGCTTTTTCTATAATACAAAGATCTCTTTTTAAGTTCCTTCTGTTGGAAAAACCAGATGACAATCACGAATCAAAAACTTTAATCTTGATTTAAGAATAAAAGAAAATTAATTATCATTTTATTATATATATATAAGCATAATATCTTTCAGTGTTTTGATAATACTTAATTATATTTTGGGAAAGAGCATACTTGCAATGTTTCTATAATTGAATGAGTATTTGTTGTAATTATATATTTATGATTAAATTCACAATAAGTTTTTCTAAGGCAAAAAGTTCACCTATTGATATATTTTAATTCATATCCCACAACTTCAATATATCATTTAGTACAAAAGCATTTATTTGCTTCAGGGGAAAAGAATTTCAATGCATATATTTACTTATTAGACCACATTCTCAATCCCGGTGTGATTCAAAGAAGTCACGGTATAAAAGACAGATAAACCCTAAACCACAAGAGAATAACTATACCACTATTACTTTTGTCTTTAATAGTTTCTATTTAATTGCAAGGCAAATTACCTTCATTATTGGTCAATAAAAAAATAACTTGATATGTAAAAACACCCTTGTCACAAAATTGAAATCGCTCAAAAGATGACATCTCAATAAATTTTCACTTATTCATCCCATCTTTCATATGATTGACCCCCCTCCTATACTTGAGAATCACAAGAAGCAAGAGAGATTGTTCTTTTTTGCCTAGTTTGAGTGTAGATTGTCCATCTGATTCGATCCAACAACCTCGTATTTGAAGATTAAATCCTCCTTATTGTATCAACGAAGCATGATATATGCTGCACGTGAACAGTCTTAAAGAAGGTCATAACATTGTATGTTGGAATAGTGTCCCATTGTCAATTAAATTGGGGTGTATCACTATTCCTTTTGTGATATAATTTTGATTGAATGATATTCAATGAAATTACTTTCTTCATGTTATGCATTTATGATATTTTTACATGCAATTGGTTCAAGCCCTTAAATTGTATAAGACTATGGGATTTGGTTACATGTATGATAGTGATTATGAAACAAATATCTATGGTCAAGATTTTAAATATTTCATATCATAGTATCGTAAGAGTATCTAAGATTTGAATAGACTTATACTAACGGTGCATTCCTCAAAGAATTGGATATTACCCCATTTCATGAACAACCCATGTAAGACAAGGATGCACGTTAGTAGGTACTTGTTAGAGAATAAGTTCACTACAACTTGCTTAGAAAATTCACAAGGTAGACAGAGTGGCATGGCAGTAGTGGAAAATTTTCTAACTTATGATAGTGTATATCATAAGTCCTTTGACTTGAGATTCCTCAGTAACCTTGTATTTAGTGTCTTGTACTTTGATTTTGTTTTGACCACATAGCGGGTTGTTCGGGGCTTAGGTTGGACACAAGGTACCTAAGTATAGGTGTTGGTGAGTTCCAAATGGGATTCATTTAGCTCGTTCGTGAATAACAAATTGATCTCCTATGTATTATAAGATGATGGATTCTAAGAAATTCTTGTATAAGTATGATAATTTGAAAAAGGAGTTTCCAAATATGAGGTCATAAATGGGAATCGAACATCAAGAATAGATATATAGTTGTTGAAACTATTAGACAACTGGCAAATATCTTATCATAGATCTTTTTCAGGAAATAGGAAACATAAGGATCATATTTGCATGGTAATCATAAGCAGAATAGGTTCACCCAAAATTAATTTATCCAATTGGTTAGGCTTTATGGGCTTGTGCTAAACATTAACTATGAAGATTGTGTACTCTTCAATTAATAAAGATAAATAAAAAGAGTGATTTGTTTAAAAGAATTTAAACTAATTAGAATATTTGATATTCACTGAATCATAAAGAGTTGTAAGTGTATGTCTAATTAATTGGTGAATCTAAAGGGTCATATACAAAATTCTAGAGCACTCTAATTGGAATTGGAGAAATTATCTATGGAGTTAGATAATTTAATTGATTGAGTTTGGAAAAGACCAAGTTGACTAATTAAATATTGATCACAATGGCTTGATTGATTTAAAGTGTTAAATTATTCACATAATTTAATGAGTTAAATTGGACAAATTAAATTAAAGTGGTAATTTAAGTAGAGCCAAGGACAATTTAATTAGTCTAGATCAACTTAAAGAGTTAATTTGATTTAATTAAATTAAGGAGTTAATTTAATTAATTGGAGAATCCAATTTTGGAAGAAAAATTTAAATGGAAGAATTCATTTAAATATTGCATGGCATTTCAATTTTCTAATTAAAATTAGATTTTAATTAGTATAAATTAGAATCCCACTTGACATACAAGTTGGCACGCAAGTGGACAAGGCGTTAGGACTCAAGAGAATGTGAAGGATGCTTCTAGATGCACCCATCATACTCTATAAATACCCCTTCCTCACACCATATGGGTGGCTATCACACTTCCAATTTTCCCTCCCAAATTCTCTAAATTAGTTGAGGAAAGAAACTACTCTCATAAATTCTCTCCAATTCTCCCTTTCTTACAAACTTCCTCCTCTGCTCTCCATCACATTCCTCCTTCACCTTCATTCTATTTTCTAGCTTTTGAGTAAGGATTTAGAGTGTGATGGTTGTGTGGATACCCTTAGAGGCACTATATTTAGAGTGCTAAATTATTGGCGAACAAGAAAGTGCACTAGAAGACGAGTTTTTTAAGAGTTGATCCAAGCTAGTTTCCATCGGCTGCTTTGCTCCCTTGGAGGACAATCTGTTGCTATTTTTGAAACCTTTTGAAGGACATTTGGAGGCCAAACAATTTTGGACTTGAAGATCAGGGAGTGGGGAGAAAAGTCTTAATAAAGAGAAGTGGTAGATTTTCACTAGTGAGGCTTCTATTGGAATATCTTCAAGTTGATTTGCGAAAATCAATCAGGGTACTTCCTCTTGACCTTCAATCCATATTTATAGCATAATTTAGATCGTTGGGTGTACTGATGCAAGTTACTTTTGAAGTTTTAACTTCCTACGGTGAATGGATTCTTGTCTTACCACTACCTTCATTATCGACTCATACTATAATACCGACAATGACTTTCATTTCCTTTTAAAATTAGAGCATAATTTTCTGAACATCTTTATTCCAATATTTGTAATCCTACTTTTCATCTATTAACTATTTCTCGGCAATTGCTCTATCTGTAGTGTGAATAAAGAAAGGATGCGGAGAAAGCTTACTCTCTAATAGTGCCTTCATAATTAAAGAGATGTGGCATAATTGATCTTGAATTTCAAGCTAAAGATAACGAATGAGAAGGCGCGAGAGTCGTGAATAAGAAAAGTTTCATTTCTTATTATTATAGTTGAGCAGCCTCCAATATGGCTAGGCTACTAAGTTAGAAATTAATGGGCCTGGTATTGGCCACGGACCGTAATATATTGAGATTGTCATGGCACAAAAGCTGATACCCCTTAAGAACCGCCATTTTGCGAGAGATTTCACATGGGAATAGCATGAAAACCCGTTGGAAATGAACATTTGGGAGAAGCCAAATCCCTCGCAAAATAGCTGGTTGTAAATTTTACAAGGCATTGTGCCAGGGACGTTTGTGAAGGAATATGCAAGCAAATCCCGCACCAAATTTTGCAAGGCATACTCTTGCGGAAAATGTTGATACACTAAAAAAAATATACTTTTTATTATGATTAAATATATGTAATAAATAATAATTAAGTGTAGTAAAAGTTATTAATTATGCTTGTACTATGCTTTTCTAGCTATAGGCATTGCAAGGAAAGTAAAAGCTTAAGCTATACTTTTTCAATTGTAGTAATTGACTTTTGTTACAAAATTATCTTTAATTATTACAAATTTAATGTGTGGTAAAAAGATTTTAGATATACCACTATATTTCATAATAACTAAAAAAGTGTAATATATAATAGTCAATTACCAAACTTCGAAAAATTTAGTAAATATTTAAAATTATTTCTCACCACAATTATACGTGACAAAATTAATTTAGGGGATTTTGAGAAATTTCACTAATTAGCTGCTTATTTTATTCGTACAATGCATATTAAGTGTTTATTAGGATTCAAACTCTTGATCCTATGCTTATGCATGTGGCAGTGATGCTACTAGGCCAATCCACTTTTGTGTTAATTAGCTAATTTCAATTAATCAACTTTTTTAATAATAAAAATTATTGAAGTCAAATTTTTAATTTGCCTCCACATGATGGTTCCCCTACTCTTTTTGTAAAACTTTGCTAGCTAGCTAAATTAAGTATTTGATTAATTAACCAAATACTTTTTAATAATAAAAACTAGAGGTAGTTTTTCTTTTACCTGTAATTTTATTGATTAAAACCATGAGTATTTATGAATTTTTTGGAGGATTTTGTTAATTTAGAATTCAATTGATTACTTAAATAATTTTTTAATAATAAAAATTGAATATTCTTTTTTATTTTACTTGGAATATTTTTGGTTGAACCTGCTTGGGCCAATATATTTTTCCTTCTTTTTTTAATTGAAATATTTGATTGAAGATCTTATCCTTGCCGCCAATTTAACAATACTATTTGTTGTTTTTAAGTCAATAATAAAAAGGTATGGTAAATTCATCAACTTTTTGCTACAATTTATGTAAAATTCTAATAAATATAATATATTATTTACCTCACATAAAAATTTATTAAATAAATATATTTTTTACTATGATAAGTTATAGTATTTAATCCTCGTCTTGGTAACACATAGGAGGTAGGTTTGGACCAACAAATGTTAGACGGTGAGGGCCACGTAGGTATATATGGAGGAAATGCCATACTTTCCATCATAAGTTGGTAAATCATTGACCCAAAGGAGTTTATTTTTCTTTCAGCTCCTGATTTTAGGTCTTCTCATTCTCAATGTTTTGGTTTTGTCTCTACATTCTCAGTTTCTTGCTTCTTCTTTATCTCTTACTGCATGTGAGTCTTCTTCGTCTCCCATGCACGTGCCCACGCCCGAGATCTAGTAGTGGATAATGAAAAGAGTGTGACAAGAGAAGCCTCACCTCCAAGGGCATACACTCATCCGACCTTTAGTTTTCGATTGTCTTGGCACATCTACAATGGTGAAACACGATCAAATAATCAAGCAACAACTTAATATTGTAATGGTGTACATTACAATATGTGATGATACTCATTCGGAACACTCACCTGATATTGAGACAGAATAGATTGTGCACAATCTTCACTAGATCATTCCACCTATTTTCCTGAAAAGCATTCGTGTTGAACAAATTAATTGATAGAATTTTAATATGTTCAACAATAAATGGGTTAACTTATATATTTGAATGTAACATAATACTTACAAATAGATTCTGAGTACATTCATTAACCCAAATTATTGGCCCTCTTGTTTAAGTTTAAATATATGTGGGTTAAGGAGTCAACCAGACCGACGGGTACTTAAGTCTCTCCTCCTACAATTATTGGTATCCATTAATAAGTAACTATGAGCAAAAATAAATTCAGACTACGTAAATATTTAGTTACAAGCTATTTTTACGTGTACGGTGGAAAGTACGTAATACCATCATTATGTAAAAGCAAGCCTTGACCACCGCAATCTGATGATGCTCAATTTTATATATTCTTAGTACAATTTTGCAATAGCCGTACTGCGTGCATTCTCTTTACGAACCAATCCATTACTCGTCCTCGATCCAACAATCTATCACTAAGATTGTCTGAGCCCGTTTGCACAATATCTTACTTCGAGTTTTTTAAAGTTTCATATCCATAGTTTCAACTGGTCATCATATACTTATTTTTTAATTATTTATATCAATTTAATTTTAATTTTAATTTTCGAATCATCATAAAGTAAAGAATTATGATTTTTCTGTGGTTATATCTTGGAACCATCGTCCTTTAAAATTAAATTATAAAAAATAAAATAAAAATTATTATCTTTCCAAAACTCAATAGCCAAATTAACCTTATTAATTTTAATAAATTTCAAACCCGCTTTTCTTAATATTAAACCCTAATTCAATCAATAGAAAATCAAAGAAAATAAACCCTAAGAAAATTAAAGAAAATAAAACCCTTCATGACTTGTTATAGTTTAGCCCTAATTTCAATTATGAATACTATACTATTACTAATTATTTCATATATTTTTAATTTGATTTATTTATTCTTTTTAAATATACTTTTATATATCCTTTTTCATCTCCTTTATGCCAATTTTTTATTTTTAAATTTATAATTTATTTTTAATTATTCATCTTTTTAATTTATTCCTTTTTTCATTTATATATATTGTATATAAAAAATATAAATATAAAATATAAAATATAATAAACATAAATACATAAATATATAATATATAATAAAATACATTATAAATACATAAATATATTTCTGCATATATTTATACATAGTATATATTAATAAATAAATATTTTATACTATATTTTATATAATATATCCTATTCCCCACCCCTACCCCACCTAACCTGTCCATGACTAGTGGCATGGATGCTGCTTGCAAATGCGACCATGATGCCATCTCTATGAGCAGCGCCCATGGCCGCTATTTGTGAGGGGCTGCCATGGCTGCAGCTCATAGGGGCCATGACCATCTGCAAACACAACCATGGAGGCCACCCCTTGTGAGTCGTGGTAGGTGGCCATGGCAGTTCATATTTCTGGCGCCACTCGCAGGGTAGCGATGGCAGTGTTCGTTGGCAGTCATGGCCATTGCTCATGGGGTGGGGGATGGTTTGGTAGGTTGATGGTGTTTGGGGTGGGTGCTAGGTTATATTTATATGTATATAAATATGTATGTAAATTTTTTCCTAATTTTGTTCTGATTGAATTCATCTCTTAGGGTTTATTTTCTTTGATTTTCTTTTGATTGAATTATGGTTTAATATTAGAAAAAATGAGTTTTGAATTTATTAAAATTAATAAGGTTAATTTGGTCATTAAGTCTTGAAAAGGTAATAATTTTTATTTTTTTTTTATAATTTAATTTTAAAAGAAGATGGTTCTATGAAAGGACCATGAAAAAACTATGGATTTTCACTTTATGATGGTTTAAAGGTGAAGATTAAATCAAACTAATATAAACTGTTAAAAAATAGGTACGTGATGACAAATCAGAACTATGGGTACGAGACCCTAGAAAATCCAATCTTACTTATATCATGTATGTTTTCATCAGGCAACAAAGTTTCTTTTGCATTAACTACAAAAGTATAAAAAGTTAAAAAATTGCATAAGTGAAACTTAAACTAAATAAAAGACACTTATATATTATTGATACTACTCAAAATTGGAGCGAGACCCTTTCCAAAAAGTAGAAAAGTGTTAGTTCGTCTTCTCAACAACTTACATAGAGAGATATGCTCTTTTCTATAGTTGTTCCACTCTAAGAAATTTGGTAAATGATTTCTTGTATCCACTTGGTTTTTGAAAGTCTTAGTTTTGATGGGCTTAAGCCCATTAGGGTTTTATTCTTTGTTTTTATGACCTTAACTTGTCATTTGGACGTTCTAACTTATTTACTTAGTTAATAATTTTTGGGATTGATTCATTCTCTCAAGTCAAATTATCAAAATTTCTTCAATCCAATTATAATCACATCATTAAGCCCCTTATTTCTGGTAGAAAATTATTTTAATCGACATTGAAGTATAATTTAAGTTTAATTTATTAAATTTATATTAAGTTTACTTGAGTATTTATTCTTGGCTTAGAAGTTTGTGGTTTCTGAACTTCTATCCAAGTTGAGTTTGGATAGGCCTCGAAGTCTTTGAATCTTCTAATAGGTGTTTTATAATAGTGGCTTTTGTTGGCATCTAGGGAGTTAGTAAAAAAGAGAGGAATTCCACTTTGGCTAAGGAGGAGAGAAAGACAATTTAACTATATTAGGAGTGCTATCTCTCTGTAGAGATAGTCGTGACACTATTTTCTGGCTTACTTGGCTTTTCTTTCCCTTCATCCTTGCTTTCTAGCATCAACATCTACTTTTATAAGCATTATCGCCTTGCTTCCCCTCTTTCTCTTCGAGAGCTGATGTACCCTTCTTTTCTTCTTTTCTAGGCATGATGAAATTGGTTAGGGGTGTAGCATGTGTACCTGAAGTGAAAAAATTACATATGAATACCGTACGTAAGATAGATGTCCTCAAAGTAAACTCTTCTTTACACTTTAGACTTTTTGATTTATTTCTTTCTTCTTGTTACCTTCATTTATACTTTCTATCATAACTCCATAAGAGTTAGCAAGCACTTTAAGGTCCTTAATTGAGTTAAAAAATGTCTAGGTCTACTCATATGGGTTCAGGAAATGAGTTTTCAACATATTAGTCGAATGGAAGTAAAGAAAGAGCCAATATAGTAGTCCCTTAGTTAACCGACCATCTGTGCATTGTAGCAGTGTCAAGTGTCCATTGGTCACCTAAAGTAATGCTTACCCTAGTTACTTGTGCAACGCCTACTTCGACACTAGCCTTAGGTACTCATGGGATATCTTGGGCGGGCACCTATGACAGCTCATTTTTTAGCACTCACGGCGTGACACTCATCGGCTGATTCTTGCTCATGGGGCTTGTCCCCTAAATGGTGTTGCAGCACATCCTTATTCATTCCTCAAGGTGTAGTTAGTCCAAGCCTTAGAAAGTTTTGCAAAATTTCTTTGTGAAAGTGAGATTAAGTAGTCGTCCTCATCTTCTAGTTCTGATTCCAAAGAAGATAGGTTCTTTTAAGGAGGAGTCTAAAGGTGTTCCTGCTAGAGATGGTAAGTTCTCAAAGGTAGTATAGATTAAGTGTTTACTTGAGTTAGAAGAGTTAGATACTCTAAGGTGTATGTTTGTGTTTTTGGTGATTTCATGTTTGTCCTTCTTTCAACTCAAGGTAATATGATATCACCTCCTATAGGGTAATTTATATGATTTTTGGTAGTTACTTCATTTGTGGGTTCTCTCTTCCTTCTGACCCTCTTTTGCTAGATATTTTGTGCAACTATAGAATATGTTTGAGCAAGTTTATGCCTGACTTCTCTGCATCTTTTGTGAGTTTTAGATAGTGTTTGAGTGAGTTGAGTTTATCAATATATTTAGATTGGTACCACAAGTTATTTGGGGAGCATAAAATGCTGAATAAACCTTTTTTTCATTCATTTCCTAAACCAATGAACAAGTTTTCATGTATCTTATCTTCATCTAGAGGTCTTTGAAAGGATAGAATTTTCTTTAGTTAGAGATGAGAGTTGGAACATTCCTAAAAAATGGAGTAGTTCTCCCTCTTTGATTCTCTTAGATAAGTTCATCTTGACCTCCATGTGAATTTTGCCAAAGTGAGCCTGTTTGATTTATCTTTTGATACTATGTAGATGTTTCTAACTGGTGCTTAGCATATTTTGTTTTCTAGCTCATAGCTCTTGCTTGAGCTTGTATATGCATATTGATATGTTTTTACGCATTGTTTATATGTTAATGTGGTTCCTTTTCCCTTTGTTGAGAGCAAAGACTTTACTAAAATTCATGCTTAGAGAGTAGAAAGAGATAGCTAAAAAATGTATCATAGAGCAACATCATACATAGACGCCCTTGAATAGGCATCACCTTAGCTTATTGAACTCATGGCAGAGTGAGGTATACATCCCTCCAGTTCCACTAATGGGCATTTCTATAGTAAGTGATGAGGTTGAGGGATTGCCTTTTGGTCCTAATAGAAAAGATTGTTTGCAATTGACCTATCATTTTCATGCTGACGAGGGTATATGGCTCTTTCCTTATAGTTTATGGTGGAGTTGTGGGGTATATTCCCATAAGGGCGTTGATAATGCCACTTTTTCTATTGACCACATGCATGGTGTGGTGTATGAATGTGATCAAGGAAAGTTGGGGCTACTTTTATTCTTCCTAATTAGTCGAGAAGCTATTCGCTATTTTGCTTGTGTATGAATTTGCTTTTTATTTTGATTAATTGTTTCTTTGTTGCTTTGTTGTGAATTTTTTTTTTTGGAGCATTTTTGCATCCTTTTACTGCAGGGATGGAATTTTATGGAGCAAATGCCCCACCATGTAGAAGGAGCCACATTTGTAGTAGAAAGCCTCAAGAAAAAGGATGTTGAAGCAGTCAAGCAATGTAGCCAAAAAGAGGAGGAATTGGCTAAGTTACTTAAGCAATGAGCACTTAAAGGTAAAGTATGTGAAGGATGTGAAGAGTGGAGAGAAATTTAGGAGTATTGGTATTGGGAAGATCTTGATCAATGATACTCACATGGAAACAATCAAGGAATTTAAAGGTTCTACTAAATTTTTTGAAGTGGTGGAAGCAGAAGCAATGGTAATTTATGAGTAGACTATACTGAGTTATCGCCGCATTATGGGTGAGACTGGGTAATACCTTAACGAAGATTGTTGATACTAGATCCTACCATCTTGGTCAACATCGCTACTAGAGAGTTTAAGAAACATTTCTCGACAATGGAGCAAAGGTTACAATAGAGAAGCTAGTGGAAACATCTCTACATGAATGAAGATATATAATTACGTAATAGTAATAAGTAGGATTTATCTTTAGAAAGTTGTTTGTATATTTCTTTTGTATTGGTGTTTTCCTTTGGAGGCCAAGTGGAAGAAATATGAAGCCATCTTCACATGTGTTAGAAAAAAATGCATTGTGAATATTCATGCAAAATGCTAGATTGATGTACGCATGAAAAGTTCTAAAATTAGGTGCTCATGGTGAGGAGTGTGTGTTGTGTCAGGGCACTTGCTAAGTGCCCTGCTTAGAACAAAGCTGGAATGCCCATGGGGCACCTTGTTAGGATGCCCATAGGGTGCTCATTGTTGAAGTGCTTGTTAGAATAGTGCTCCACAACAAATTATATTGGTTTGTAAATTATTTCATTTGTAATACAATCTTGATTGAATGATATTTATTTATAAATGACCATCTTTATCTTATACTTAATTTACTTTACTGAAATTTGGTTGAAGCCCTCAGATTACAGGAGACTATGGGACTTGGTCACCATTAGGTGGTGATCATGAAACAAGTCTTACACGATCGTGATCTTAAATCTTCCAAGTCATAGAATCTTCCAAGACAGGATATATGAGGCTTGGATAGACTTGCATTAACGATGCATAAATTCAAGGATTGGATATTGCTCTGTTTCATGAGCAAACTATGTCAGACATAGGTGCATGTTAATAGGTGCTTATTAGAGAACAAGTGCACTAAAGACCTGGTGGGAGAATCCACTAGACAACAATAGTTGCAAGTCAGTAGTGCCATGTTCTCCAGCTTATACTAGTGTACATAGTTAGTTATTTGACTTGAGGATCATGGTAAGCTTGTGTTTAGGTCCTTATGCTTTGAATCTTTCTTAACCACGTTTTAGGTTTTTTAGGTTGAGTTTGGGTATGAGCTACTTAGATATGGAGGTTCGTGAGATCCAAGATGGGATCTAACTCCTTTTCATTGTGAAGGCCGAATGCATCTCCTATGTATTATATAATGATCGATTTCAAAAAATCCTTGTGCAAGGTAGTATGAAAATTTGGAAAAGGAGTTTTTCAAAGATGATATCATAAAGGAAAATCAAACATTAGGAATAGAAATCTAGTATCGAGGCTATTAGAGAGCTGACAAATATATTGCCTAAGGCCTCTTTTGAGATATAAAAGATGGAAGGACTATATTTACATGGCAAGCATAGAGCTACAATGATTCTCCAAGAGCATATTCGTTCAGCCAATTAGTTGGACTTCATGGGCTTGAGGTTGGACATCGACTACTGAGATTAGATACTCTTCAATTAATAGGGATTAATTGAATTAAGTCATTAGTTTAAAAGAGTTTAAACTAATGCGAATATTTTGATATTCTAAAGTCACAAGAGTTGTGAACTCATGTCCAATTAACAGTAGAATCTAATGGGTCACACGTTTGCACTCTAAAATTATAAGATTGGCATATTGCCCCGAAAATAACTTTTCCTTGGCAAATAGCACCCTAATCATCTTTTCAACGACAATATATGGTGAAAAAAAGATTTCTCTGACAAGACATAAATAAAATCATTGATTGGCTGAAATTACCTTTTATTATAACAGATATAATGGTCAATTTTTATTTTCATACTCATATCTATTATTTTCAAACCTAAACTATGTACTAATTAAAAAATAATTAAAATTTATTAACTAATTAAATAATAATTTCTTTTACTATCATTCCAAAGTAATAGGTCAAACTCTATATTTAATTATAATTTTTACTTTAATATAATCAATTAATTAATTAAATAGCAATATCTTCTCTCTTTCAAAGATAGTAGAACCTGCTCTAAATTAAATAATAAAGTTTTATTCCTACTAAATTTAAATGTTAAGATGTAAAGAAATTAAATAATAATATTATATTAAAATATTTAATACTATTGTATTAAAATATTATTTTTAATTTTGTATTTTTCTAAAAAAATCTTTATTTTATTAATCCAATCACATTTTCATATTAATAATGGTGCTTTTAATTGTAATAAATAAGATTTTATGGACAAGGAAGTTTTCTTAAGTTTTTAGATAGATGAATTAAATTAAAAAAATATTTAGACTTTAATATCTGCCTGCTCAGAGTCCAATTTAGCAATTCTCTCTATGGAGTTTTGGTTAAGCGATTCTTGCACTCTTCCAGCTGTGCCAGTTGTAAATAATTTCTAGAATTGTGAAGAGTCATAAGTCTTTCCTTGAATTTTGCTTTTCAAGGTATTGCTCTCTCCAAATCTAAATTCCTAGCATGGTTTGATCCTTGATATGCTTGTAAGCACTAGTTAATTTTATGCTTTTGAAGTTTTGATAATTGGATCCTAGTAACTTATTTGCTCTCAACCACATATTTCCAAAGAGAGCCAATAGTGGACTTTTTTAGGATGCCGCATATTCTTGAAGAAAGTCAGTAGTGGACTTTTTTTTATGATGCCACATACTTTTGACGAGTGGTAATAGTAGACTTTTTTAAAGAGTGATTACCACATATCACATTAGAGGTGAACAATAGAATTACATCAACTACCACATACCCTAAGGGAGGCTTTATAGTGGATTTATGCTTGGTAACTGCCACATACTCTTTACATTCCTAGAAGAGTCTTATAGTGGGTTTATGTCCAATGATGTTTCTAGAATGCTTCTTATTAGTACTGAAGGTTTAAAGTTATAAAAAAGGTGCAATATGTAGATTATGAAAAAATTTGCATTAATTAGGAAAATATCATTGAAGAGCTAACACCATGCCTGAGCGGGTAGGCTTTATTTGAAAGAAAGTTAATAAAGAAACTAAGATAGAAACAAGCTAAGCTACTTATTGTTATGAGGCATTATTAACATCGCCTTTCAATCACTTTCGTGAGGTGTATGTACACCAAGGTTTGTGTCCAACATCACTTTTTCACTTTGTCTTGGCCTCTCAAGGAATCATTCACCCAATCTATCTAGGAGGTAAATGACTTCACGTTTCTTAAGGTATCGGTGTAACATTCTTCAATTATTCTCAAGTCGCACAACACTTCACTAACTTAGTGTGGTAAACTTCACTTTCAAGTGGTATATAGAAATCACAAAATGGAATAGGTTTAGGATTGACCTTTCTACTATTGCTTTGTTTGAGGAGGACATTTTCATCACAAAGAACCTTACCATATTTATCAATTTATTTGGATTGTTGTTGAAGGAGTGGTATCTCTTTACTACTTCTATAGTGTCTCTTGTGAACCCTACTAAAGGGGTGTTGATCTTTTGTAGTTGAGCATTGTCTACTTGAAGTTAGAGGAATAGGTCGTGGAATATGATATCTGTGGAGTTGCCATTATCTTCCAATATCTTATTAACCTAGAAGTTGATGAATGACATTGAGATATTATTATATCCCCCTTTCCCAAGTTTTGAGTCTTTTTCTCCAAAGGTTGTTGTGAAGTATTGGCAGGCACACTTCAAAACTAAGAACAGGATTAATGGCAAGAACTCATGCTTGCTTAGCCACTTGTAGTAGTACTTTTCTTGTGTTGGAGGAGTCTTCTCCAGATGGCCCTCCAAATATCACTTAGATGACTCTTTCTATTGGGAGATTGTTAGGGTCATTTAAGCTCCAGTACTCTTTGGGATCTAGGTTGTCACTTGGCTTTTGGTTGTAGATTTCACTCTTCTCTCTAAGTGAGTTTTTCTTTGGGCTAGACATGTTTTGAACTATATACTTTTAAGGTATCCTATTTATATTTTCTTCTCAATTTCATCCTTCAGATGATGACACTCCTCCATGGTGTATCCACTAGTGCAGTAGAGGCACATCATTTATTCGGTCTAGGCATCTTAAGATCATATATGGTTTTTTGCAGTGGTCACTAAATAAGACCACTCTATAACATAATAGTTAAAATTTTTATTTGGGACATGATGAGGGATGTATTTGCGGTGATAGTACGAGAAGGGCTATACCTTTTATCATATTGCATATTAGTGTGGTTATCCTCTTATTAGGCATCTTTTGCTTACGAGCTGAGAGATTATTTCTTTCTCTATACAAATATATCTTAGCACACATGAGGAGCTCTTCCAATATGGCAAGTGGTGTTTCAACAATCAACTTCTGAAACTTGAGATGCTTTAAGTTTTATTGAATGATACTTAGGATAAGCTCTTAGCTAACAAATGAGATCTCATGGACAGTTGCAAAAAGTGGTTGAGGTAGGTCCTTAGAGATACTCTATCTTGTTATTTAATTGTGAATAAATTGGCTGCTGTCTTAGGGTACTTGCAATTATTGGAAAAGTTTTGAAAGAGGAGTTGTGTTGGTATTCCTTATCCAATGACAAAGCTTACTAGTATCTAGTTGAACTACTCAAGGTTTGCATTGTGAGGATGGTACAAAAAAGCTTGCAATATGTAGCTTTACTTAGGTTGTACAACTCTAATCATGTTAGGAAGTTATCTAGGTGTTCTTAAGGGTCAAGATATAATGGTTTGGAATGTTTAGTTGATGTTGTGTATGGCTCCTTGATTGATGAATTGAAAAATGCTATTATATTATATAAGTGTTAACTCATGTAGTTAGTAGGTTTTAATTCATAGTGATTAATGTTGAATGTTGATTTGGCATTAATTGATGTTATATGTTGATATAGCTTGTTAGCTTATGGTTGAAAGAGTTTTGATCATTTTTGGATCCAATGAGATTAGAGTTTGGTTGGAGATTTGTTGAGAATTTGATTCTCACTTAAACTTGCAAATTTTTTTGAAGCATGATTTAGCACTTCAATTTTTAGTTTTAAAAATAGTTCTAGATCTAGAAATTATTCCATAATGTGTGATTTAATATTTAGAAAGAGTTCTAAAATGTTTGGTGCATAAAAGTTGAGCTAAAAATCGGCTTGACGTGTCTTTGACCGAAAATAATGGCTGCTGCTAGCTTTAGTGCACGTTGGCAAGGAGTAACCGAGAGTTACAACCTAGTCGTGCACTTGCCTCAGCCAGCAACACTCAGTCGTGGGTTGGGTAGGTTTTGAGCTACCTTTTTGGCTCTTTTAGTGGTTGAAAATGATGTTAAATCATGTCTTATGGATGCAGAAGTGTTGTGCAATTCCTCTAAATTATGTTTGACACTTTTTATTACCTCTAAAATCTTGTTAAAGTTAATCTCCAATTTATTGCATAAATGTTATGCTTGACCAATTATTTGTTTATAAGATAAACATTTAATTATTGGAATTAATTGTTAATTTTAGATTTATTTATTATTCATTTAGTTGTTGAATGGATAATGAATGAATGGAGATGATCAAAAGCCTCTAATATTGATTTTATTTGTTTTAAGTTGTTGGAAAGGGTTGTATTAAATTGGATTTGCATGCCTCTTAATTTCCACCTTGTAAATGTTATGAGAGTATAATCACTAGTAGTGAGGTTTTCTTTCTCTTGTAAAAGTTGTAAAGAGCAAAGAGGATCTAAAGGAGGCTTGAAGACCCATGAATGTATGGGATGCATTCATATAATAGTTTATTTTAATCGACTCATTTAAAATCAACTCAATGATGCACTTATAGCTCTACATGCATCACTTGGTTAGCGTCATGGTCGTCCCACCATAGGAACATGCTAAACACATTTACTTATTTATGCTTTCCATATCTTATAGTGTATGAGATACATGATTAGAATATAGAGAACCTAAATAAGAATATAAAAATGATGAGATCTTTGCAAACAAAAACCCTTTGTTTAGAATGTTTAACTGTTTTTCAAATATTAAGTCTCAATGGATACAAATTAAAAGAGTTTTAATTAATTCAAGCCGTCTACCAATAGTGTATGCTATGAAGATGCTACCAGTTTTGTGTGATGCGACTCATAAACGGAGGTCACATTTATGAGGAAAGCTGTGAGCATATACTTAGCATGAAATGAATCTTTGACTTAATAATCCTCATGCATTGGCACACATAAATGGGGGATGTTGTGAGGTCATTGTGAGATAAAGAAGGATTGGTAGGTTGGACTTCACACATAGTAGTATAGATGGCACATGTAAACATGGGTCTATATGAAACGTAAGGCACAATATATCAAGAGTTGCATGAGATACAATTAGCAAAAGTTGCTTACCCTTTGATTACTTGTGGATGGCACTAGAGATGACAAAAATACCCATCCCTATGGGTACTCGTGGGGAATTTCCCGCAATGGGATGGATTTGGAAATTTTTTTCCCTCGCGAGGACTGGGATGAGGACAATTTAATCCCCATTTGCTAAATGGGGTTGGAAATGGGGATCACAGTTCCCGTCCTCATGGGTACCTGTTACCCATTATAATAATTAAATTATTATTATATTTATATATATAAATATATATATAAGCTTTATATTTATGAATTGTTATGCTTTTTTCAAAATTTATGTTTAAGTATTATTTATCTTTTAATATTTTGTTGTAAAATATAATTAGATATTGTGTGTTATGATGTTATGTACTTATGTTTGACAATATTTTAATTTTGAAAGTAATTTATATTATTAAAAAAATTTAGCATTTTTTTATTTTTAAATTTTTTTTATCAAATCCATGGATATCCATGGGTACCATCTCCCCATGGGGAAACGGGGACATGTACCCATTGCATGGACGAGGACGGGGGTGAGGGTTGAGGGGCAGAGAGCAAAGGAGCTATCCCCACCCCATCCCTAGCCCGCCCACCCCATTGACACTCCTAGATTGCACTCGTAGATGGGGTCCACTTGCAAGTTATTAGGGTCTTAATTTTCAATAGAAAATGTAATTTCCAGAATTCTTCTTAGAGGTGAAGGATTTGATAAAATAGTAGGAGAAAAACATACTTGAAAAACTAAGAACATATTTTCCTTATCAAATTCAATAACATGCTCATATTCTCTTTTTCACCTTTGAAGATTTGTAAAATCTAAAAAATGGCTAAAATTCCACTCAATGTTATTTTGAAAACTAATAAACCAGCTGGGCCAAACTTCCACGATTGACTTGACCTCAAAATCATTCTAGATTCCTAAAAGCAGATAAATATCTTTGAAGGACATCTTGGGAAGATGTAACTTAAGGTTATGGGGAATTGGTTTTAGGGCAAATGGGAGATTGTCGGAATAGTACCTCACAATCCAATTAGATTAGCTTTGTAAACTATTTCACTCATGATATAATCTTAATTAAACGATATTTTTTATGTGGTCACCTTCATCTTATGTTTCTTTTTACTTCACTCGCATTTGGATGAAGCGCTTAGATTGCCTATGACTATAGGACTTGATTTGATGACCATGGAATAAGTTTCACATGATTGTGATTTTAAATCTTTCAAGTCATAGGTTTTTAAGAGATAGGGCATCTAAAATCCAGATATATTTGCATTGACAATACATAAATCCAAGAGATGGATATTACTCCATTCCATGAGCAATTGTACGAGATACGGGTGCATGTTAGTAGGTGTTTGTTAGAGAACAAGGCACTAAAAACCTATCAAAGAATTCACTAGATAGTCATAGTGACAAGTCTATAGTGGCTAATTCTATTACGTTAGTGCATATTAGTTCTCTAAACTGAGGATCTATGGTAACCTTATGTCCAATCTTTATACTTTGACTCTTCCTTAACCCCTTAAAAAGTCTTTTGGGTTGAGATTGAATATGAGTTACTTGGCATGGGGTTCATGAGATTCAAGAAGAAATCCGACTCCTCACTGTTGTAAAGGGTGAGTGCATCTCCTATGTATTCTATAATGATCGATTCCAAAAATCCTTGCACACAATAGTGTAACAATTTGGAGAAGGAGCTTTCCAAAGAAAAGGTCACATAAAAGAATTGAATATTGAGAATAGAGATATAGTGTCGAGGCTATTAGGGAGCTGGCAAATATCTTGTCCCATGTCTCTTTTGAGAAATAGGAGACAAAAGAACCGTATTTGCATGATATGTGTAGAACTATGATGGTTTTCGATAATATTCATTTCAACCAATTAGTTGGGCTCCATGGGCTTAAATTTGCACATTGACCATGGAGATTGGAAACTTTTCAATTAATGTGATTAATTGAATTGAGCCGATTAGTTTAAAAAGAGTTTTAAACTAAAATGAATACAAGATATTCAAAAGTCACAAGGAGTTGTAAGCCCATTTTCAATAAATGGTAAAACCTATTGGATTACACACAAAAGCCAATTAGCTTCCTAATCAATGGAGAAAATTTTCTAAGTATTGGAAAACTAACTTCTAGTGGACCGATTTTAAGGTCCTATTTCAAGGTCATTTTTTGCTTGATTAATTTAAGTGTCAAATTAATCAAATAATTTAAGAAGTTAAATCAGGCTAATAATTAAGGAATTAATTATTTGGTGCCAACATGACCATCAATTGATAAAGTTAAGCTTAAGAGTTAAGCTAGTCTAACTTAAAAGTTAAGTCAAAGGTTAATTAATTAAGTTAAAGAGTTTAATTTATTTAATGGGAAGAATGAATTTTGGAGGGAAAATTCAAATTTAGAGCTCATTTGAATTAGTATTTTAATTAATTTGAAAAAAGATTCTAAATTAAGTTGAAATGCACATGAAATTCAAATAAGATTTAAATTTAAATTTGCCGCTTTGGCAAGCAAGTGGTTGCCAACCACCCTTGAAGCTAGTGTGATGTGTAGTTGGCATCATACCATCCTCTTTCTATATATAGATATAGAGGTGAGAGGATTTAGCAACTCACGCCATTTGTGAAGAATTAGATTCTATCATAATTATCTCTAAAAACCTTTTGCAAGCATTGCATTTATATGTTGAAAGCTTTGCTCTCTTATTCTTTTTCCCAACCTAAAATTGGCCTTTTCCATGGTCAATATCCTTTCTTATTCCAGCTTATAGATTGGAGATTTTGGAAGATTTTATTGGTATGTGGATGATAACAATTGAGACAAACAAGAGAGTTTACTTATTTCAGAGATCCACCTGCTCAGAGTCAAATTTGGGGATTTTTTCTAGAGAGTTCCAGAAGGGTTTTTGATCTGAATTTTTTACAGTGAGTTATTCAAGGTGTTGAGAAGCTCTAGTAATGTTTTGGGAATTTTTGGAGAAGTTTTGCCTGGGCAATATTTGCACTCTTCCACATGCGCCAGTTGCAAATTGTTTATGGAATTATGAAGAGTTCATAAGTCTATCCTTGGATTTTTCTTTCAAGGTAATGCTCTCACCAAATCTGAATCCCTTGCATTATTAGATCATTGGTATGCTTGTAATCACTAGGTAATTTCATTCTTTTGAAGTTTTGATGATTGAATCTTAGTGCCTTACTTACTCTCAACCATATACTTTTGAAGAGAGCTGATAGTGGACTTTTTTAGATTGTCAAGTGCTACAAAAAAACCCAATAATGGAATTTTTCAAGATGTCACGTATTCTTGAAGCCAATCAATAATGGACTCCTTTTATGATGCCATATAGTTTTGAAGAAAATCTATAGTAGACTCTTTTAAAGAGTGGCTACCACATATCACCTTAGAGGTGAAAAGTAGAATTATGTCAACTACCACATACCCCAAGGGGGCCTATATAGTCGATTTATGCTCGGTAACTACCACATACTCTGTACACTCCTTGAAGAGCCTTGGAGTAGGTTATGTCTATAGTTGCTTCTAGAATACTTCTTATTAGTACTAATGGTTTAAAGTCATAGAAGAGGTATAATACATAGATTATGAAAAAAATTACACTAATTAGGTAAACATCATTGAAGAGCTAACACCATGCCTGAGTGGGTAGGCTTTATTTGAAACAAAGTTAATAAAGAAACTATGATAGAAAAGTAAACAGGCTAAGCTACTTATTGTTATGAGGCATTAACATTGCCCTTCAATCATCTTTGTGAGGTATATGTACTCCAAGGTCCGTGTCCAACATTAGTCTTTTGCTTTATCTTGGCTTCTTGAGGGACTATTTTCTTAACCTATCTAGGAGGTAAGTGACTTCATGCTTCTCAAGGTATTAACGTAACATTCTCTAACTATTCTCAAGTTGTACAACTCTTCAATAACTCTACTTGATGTGGTAAACTTCACCTCAAGTGGTATGTAAAAATCACATAATGGAATAGGTTTAGGGTTGACCTTTTTACCATTGCTTTGTATGAGGAAGACATCTTCACCACCAAGTACCTTACCATCTTTATCACACTATTTAGATTAATGTTAAAGGAAAGAGGTAGCAGTATCTCTCTAAGTGTTTCTATAGTGTCTCTTATGAACCCCACCAAAGGGGTATTGATCTTCTGTGGTTAAGCATTATCTACTCTAAGTTGGAGGAATACATTATAGAATAAGATATCTTAGCGTTGCCATTATCTAACAATATTTTCTTAATCCAGAAGTTGGTGAATGATGCCGTTACATCATTGTGTCCTCTTCTTCAAAGCTCTAAGTTTTCTCCTCCAAAGCTGTTGTGAAGTATTGGTGGGAGCACTTTAAAATTAAGAATAGCATCAATAGCATGACCTTATGCCTGCCTAGCAACTCGTACTAGTACTTTTCTTGCATTGGAAAAGTTTTCTCCAAATGGCTCTCCAAACATCACTTAGATAACTCTAGATGTGAAGAGATTGTCAGGGTTATTTAGGTTCTAGTACTCCTTGGGATCTACTTACCTTTCAATTGTAGATTTCACTCTTCTCTTTAGACAAGTTCTTCTTTAGGCTAGATACCTTTTGAACTATATACTCTTGAGGTATTTTATATTAACTAGTTTCTTAATTTCATCATTCAGATGATAACACTCCTCCATGGTATATCCACTAGTGTAGTGAAGGCATACCATTTATTTGGTCTGGACATCTTAAAATCATATGAGGTTTGTGGTCTCCAAATAAGACCTCTCTACAATGTAATAGTTAAAATTTTTGTTTAGGACACAATAAGGGTGCATGTACGATGAGAGTACAAAGAGGGCTATGCTTTTTCTCTTATTGCATATTAGTGTGGTTACCCCCTTATTGGGTGTCTTTTGCTTAAGGGCTGAGGGATTGTTACTTCCTCTATGTAAATTTATCTTAGCGCACATGAGGAGCTCTTCCAGTATGATAGGTGGTTTTATAGTAATCAACTCCAAAGACTTGGGATGCTTTAAGTTTTATTGAATGATACTTAGGAGAAGCTCTCAGCTGACTTATGCGATCTCATGGATAGTTGCAAAAAGTAATTGAGATAGGTCCTCAATGATACTCTATCTTGATGCTTATTGGTGAATAGATAGGCTATTGTCTTAGGGTTCAATTAATAGAAATATTTTGAATGAGAAGTTGTGTTAGTATTCCTTATCCAATAACGGAGCCACTAATATCTTGTTGAACCACTCAAGGCTTGCTTTATGAGGAAGGTATAGAAAAGCTTCCAATATGCGGCTCTTCTTAGGTTGTATAGCTCCATCCTTGTTAAGAAGTTATCAAGGTGTTCTTGAAGGCCAATAGTGCTGTCAAACTTTGATAGCTTTGTAATCTTTGTCCCTTAGGGAAAGCCACTACTAGGATAGTTGGAAAAAGAGAAGACTACTTTAGAAGTGTAAAAACTAATGAGTGGTATTGGCTCCTTATTCCTCTAAATTATTGTGGTTTTAAGAAATTCATTTGAACTCCAGTATGCTCTGGTACATGCTATGTGGGATTATTTGAACTAAAAGGTAAGTAACTTCTAATGACTTAAGGAAAGGAAAGTGACATCACGCCTTAAGTCATCTTTTGACTTGGATCTTTCTAAAGAGGATGAAACCCCGTTTATGGGTATAAAAATTTTGCTTGATTTCAAAATTAACCCATTAAATTGGAATGTTAAGATTTTAAAATATCTAATAGTAATAACAAAATCAAAGTAGGCCTTAATAAATCATATGTAAATTGATTTAGCCTTAGTGTGATATTGAAAAATTATAATGGCCAAAACTTAATAAAATAAGGGCTTAATTGTGAAATTTGAAATGTGCACAATGGTCAATGGGTGAAAGGAGGAAAGTTAGAGGGGCTAAAAGATAAGTCTAGGATGAATTAAAGGCATTTAGAAGTTGGTGAACTGAATTGCAAAAGGTGGAAGAGTTCTTTGGCTAAATTGAAAGCTGATGAAAAACTTTAGGGCTAAATTGAGATTATGAAAAACTTCTTATTGCAAAAAAAGGGCCCCCCCACCATTTGGCCTAATCTTCACTTAGCAACCTAACATTACTTTTTCTATACCATCATCACCATTGACCAAAAAACACTAAACTGAAACCATCATCACGTTCCTCCTTTTGTGGCAATCACATTGATACCAAATTCGCAAAGAAATAATTGACAAAGTCATCAAGAATTGGGCATCAAATAGAGCTTCATGGCGGTGGTGGTAGGTTGCTTGATTTCAATAATGAAAACCTAAAATTGAGGAATATGTCTTGTTGGTCTTAGTTAAAGAAACACACAGGTATCTTTAGTATCAAGAATGAACTACTAGAGGAAGACCAATTAGAGGTGGAGCGCAGTAGCAGCATTGGTGGGGATGTAGTAGTTTTCTTTTAATTAAATAACAACTAGGTGACATAACACAAAATTAACTTAGGGGTTTTGATCAACATAGCAAAGTGAGTCAAGTGGAGGTGGTAGAAATAGATTCTAGCAGTGATCTAGTAGTTTGAGGGCAGAATCTCTGGGGTGGTGACCTTAGTGCATGCAAATAGGTTTTGTGCTATAAATTGGCTCAAAACATTTTTGATTTGTTAAATTCTATTTAAACAGTTAAATGTCTCTTGATCTAATTCAATTAAAATGTTGAACTGACTTTTGATGTAAACTTAAGTTAATTGTGCTAAAATTATGATTATGGACTGAAATGATTGAATAAGATTTTAATTGTAAGTGAAGCATGGGCCCAAATCACTTGTAAAAGACTAATTGCTATTAATTAAGCTAATTGATGCATATGAGAAGTCAGAATTGTGAAATGATAATAAGGATTGAATATTATGAAGACACATATTAAGTTCATAGATGTTATCTAAATTTATTAGTCATCAAATAAATTGTTAATTTAAATACTACTATTGAAAAGCAAATACTAGCTCAAAGCTGATACATGTTTAATTAATGTTATTTGGCCATAGTGGCATGTTTAGGAAGCCCATTTGCAAATGAAATTCATAATAAATCTTTAATTGCCTGAATGAGTCGAATGTCTAATGAATATCATAATATGATTTAGGTGATAGAGGAAAGAGGATTGTAAATCTAAGTACTTCATCATGAAGATTGAGGTAGAAGGGTAATATGAGGGAATAAGTGAGCTAATATAACTAGAACGCGTAAATAGCCTCAAATAGTATTAGTAAATCTTATATCATAGTATTAACACTTATTCGGTGTTTTGATTGAAAATAGGTGACAAGGATCTGAGTGTTATTAACTTATACAGGCTCTTAACATAGATGTAAGATACCAGATGATGTCTATACTCAATAGTACGAGATATTCTTGATGGGGAAAGAACTTACATATAATAAATATATATTATTGCTTGATCATTCTTTCTTGAATTTGAAATTGATTCATTTATCCATGTTGTTTTATTTGTGAACAACTTACCTTCAAACTCATCTGTTGAATCCTAATATTAGTTTGATGTTTCATATTGCTCTTTTGTCCATGGTCCATTCTTGAATCTTGGCTCAAAAGTAAGATTTTTTTGAATATCAATGATCCTGTTTGAAAGGTATTCTACAATGTGTTACTTGAGATTTTGAACTTTCTACTATTTCATTTGAATTGAAATTAGAAATCTTTTAATTAAACTATAAAACTTTCAAGATATCAAAATTGTTAAAGTATGATTTGACTAATTTATTTTCAAGCCAATCACCATATTTTAACCATTTGTGAGGCTATCTTGTTGATTGACCATTACTAATTTATATTGGTTGTGAGGCCATCATATTAACTAGTTGATACTATTTGTCTATTTGACTAGATGTTCTTGATTTTACAATGAACCTATAAATGATTTTGAAAATTATTTTATTTTATATGGTGATTGTGGCATATCATTTATGTTGGTTGCTAGGACGTTTTTACTTATATGATATTATCATACCTTTGGACAAGCCTTTAGGGAGTTTTGAGTACATAGGACTTGTTGGCAAGACGATTGAATGGCATCGGGCCGTTGGTAGTTGGTCTGCTGGTGAGGACTAATTTAGTTTACAATCCTAACTTCAAGGTAATTAGAGGTTGGCCATTACTTGATGCTCGATCATTAAGGTTCAGTCCTACCAATTCGCATTACAATGCTTTGGCCAGTTGGCCACTCATCGATGTGATATAAGATAGCAGTTATATAGACTTTTGGGAGTCATAAGGTTAGAAAATGTCCTCCAGTTGATTTTATGAAATGTGTCTACCCAACTAGTTTTATGAAGTTAAATAGATTTTGAAATTTTGAAATTTGATTCCATTATGAAACATATTGTACACCTGGTTCTTTAAAACTAATCTAATCCTTGAGTTTTAGAACATATGATTTTATATGAAATGCATTTAAAACTTGATATATCTCTTTACTGGTGTGGGACGGGATTGACACATATCATGATGTATTGTACTTTAAATACTATTTTTCAATTCTGGTTCATGGATTTAGTGACATCTATCTACCATTTAATGTTATATTTGCTTACCATACTCAAAGCGAACACATTCTAACTATGTGTCTTTGATCATTACCTCACTAAGTCATTTGAACATATCCTCTTTGTACTATATTTTTTGTTCATTGCCCTAGATTGAAAAAATAGATGGCACCCTACGCTTGGGCCATATTTTGTATCACATAAATAATGTTATTAAGGTATCTAAAAATAGTAAGGATGTGTATGATATGTTATGTTAGAATGTAAATGAAGCGTTAAATCATCAAATAAGTATCATTTTCTACCATAAAGTGCATTAGGTTAGAGTTCCTGGAAAGTGATGTTGATGTATGGGTTAAATCATGAGTTTGTGGGCGATTGTGATTTGTTATGGGAACATAGGTTCTACTTGTTGTTTTCAGTGTGATGGGATTTAATTTTGAGTTGCTTGTCATTTTAGATTGTTGGAGATTTGTTTAAATTTAAAGGTTTTGAAAATGCCTATGGAGTTTAAAATTTTGATTTGGTGCATTTTATTTATTTTATATTATTATGAAATTACTTAAAATGAAAATTTTGGTGGTACACTTTTTGTTTTGGGATTGATTGGAGTAGCACTTCAATTTGAAGTAAGCACGTTCCGAATAGGGTGTTATAGGTCCTCAGCATACTAGGCAAATGCTTTTGCTATAGCGTAGATGGTAATGCTCTCCAACAAGGTTCTTCATGCTCCTTGTGCAATAGGCAAGATTGGTTCTCTGAGAGGAAGAGCTTGCTACGGGAGTGCTTTCTTGAAATCAACTGTGCACTAAGAGTAGGATCTAACATTGGACGAGTGGCATTTCTAGCCAGTGACTTTCCACATTCTTCAATGTTGTGGTCATTTGATTACTAGGTTCATGAGCTCTCAACTCATTTGTATCTTCAGTGTTCCTTTTTCTTGCTTCTTGAGAGCTCTTCCACTTTGAGAAATTTGGCAAGTGATTTCTTATGTCCATTTCTCTTTGGAATTTTGTATTCATAAATTTTAGTATTGATGGGCTAGGCCAATTAGGTTTTTTACGCACTCTCTATGAGCTTGTCTTGTCCTCTAAGTTCTCTAGTCCATTTACTTAGTTATTTTTGGGGTTGATTCAATATTTTTAATCAAATTACTAAAATGCCCTCACATCTAATTTTGGTCACTTCAATTATAAACAAAATAATTGACCAGACTCACTGAACGTCACGGTTTAATGTGCTTATGGGATTTTCTTCGACGACTCCCAAACTCTAGTGTATTGTTTTAAGTATGTCACCAAGAACCTTCATAGAGCCCTTGTTATGAGAAAACCTAAAGGCAAAAAAAGCTATCGTTATTCAAAGGAAGTACATTTACTAAAGCAATGTTAATACATATATAACGTAGAAGTTAGAGATTTTACTCCTTTCCACATAGATAAGTGAATGACTTCGGCTGATTATACGTATGACTTCCGCTGATTACAAGTATGAACACTGCCTACAAATGCGATACAACATTTGATACTTGTGTGAAAGGTTTAGCACTCGATGTTACAGTTGTAGGAGCAATGCTATGTGGGCCAGCATCAGTAGAAGACATATGAACTGCTGCTGACTCAACTACTCGATCACCTTGCCCTTACCTTTCCTGCTACCGGCCATCTATCTGAAACAAGAAAAAAGAAATAAAGGACAAAGATGCGATAATTAAAATGAACCTTATTTAATTACAATTAATAAATCATATGACAACATAGCTAATAGATAAAAAAATCATCCACACTGGTTCGTAAAGGAAATAACAAAAAATGAAATTGTAAAATTAATCAAATACATTCTCATTAAATAATAAGGTAGAGCATGGACAATTCATAGGGCACAATTAATTTATCACTCCATTAATTCAATGCATCTCTGCAGAGATCTTCTTTTTCTATTAATATTATTGTATCTTCTTTTTTGATATCTAATTTCAGGAAGTGACATTGTCATAATTTTCTTAAAATGTATTGGAGGAACGTTTTATTGTACAAAGTGTGAAATGCGAAACATGATGTCAACCATCACATAAAACTCTTGCATCGTTAATTGACTGGCTTCACAAACTGCATACTAAATACAATTGTTTTTGAACTAGAGTTCAATTTAATATATCTATGTTGCTAGCTCAAAAATAAAAGATAAGAATAAAAAATCATTAATAACTTTTTTTTTTCGGACAGGAAAACTCTGTTTAAGTTTTTATATCAAAATGATAATATGAAGAATGCAAAGGGTGGTTTTGTTCCTTTAGGGTTAGTTTGTTTTGAATGATGTAATTATAAATGATATATAAATAAATAGATATTTTTTAAATTTATCAAAATAAAGTAATATAATTTCACATTTGGTTGATAAAATTAACTAAAAAGTAAATTAGAACAAAATATATGATTTTATGATTATAAACTTTTATTATTTATTTTAATATATCATTTTACACACTAATCAATGATAATTTGGTCTTTTTGAATCTTATTCAACTCAAAGAAAATGTTTCAAGCATCTCCCATCTTGATCTATATTCAAACTTAATATTGGGCCAATGGCTTATCATGGGCATTATATCAAGACAAATAAATAATAAATTAGAAATGGTTATACATCTATCAAGTGTAATCAATTGAAGCAAACAAGCCCTTAAAAAACATCCCCTAACAACATGTATTATAAAATTAAGTTGTTAAAGTTAAGCTTTAAAAAGTGATTTTAACTTGATCTTGAGCTTGAGTTTGGCATATATTAATTTTAGAATAAGTACAACATGAGTTTGAGTAATCTGAAGATTATTAAAAAAAATAAGATACTAGTGATGTAAGTACTAGTACTAATGGAAGCAATGTAGATGAAGTGATTTGAACAAAAATATGAAGTACAAAAATTTATATTTGTAGTTATCAATTTAATATTAGTTTTTTCCTTTTTTTCTAATTTATTGGATTTTAGTTCAGTTTTTATATTCAAACAATTTTAAATCCATTTCAAACAGAAGTCTTAATAAAATAAATTTAAATTGATTTTAAATTTTTAGAATCCATCTCAACCAAAAACTAATTGACTTGGGTTGTTCAACAAATAGGCTCTTAAAACCACTTCAAACCCAATGGGCCAAATTCAAACCCTAAACCAAGTCCAAACCCAACACAATCCACTTTGAAACCAATGGACCCAATTTTGACTGTAAACCAAATCCAACCCACTTAAGTTCAATCTACTTAAACCCATTTTTAAAATTTTACAACCTAACCAAACCAACCTATAACTAGTTGGCCTAGGTTCGATTTAATGCATCTTTGTAATGTAACTTAAAAATAAAATATAAGAATTGAAAATTTGTCACACCCTAAATCTCAAACATGATACTGAATAGCTCCTATGCCCAAAGGACTCAAACATAAAGCAATGAGACATTAGAAGCCAAAATGCAAAAGATATTATCATGAAACTTTTAAAATATCATGATAAAAAATTATTCAAGTTCTTAAAGTTAGAAATTGAGCACCCTAACTTTGTGATATGAGATAACCTAGTAGGCCCAACAGGCCCAACATCAAATGAGACAGCCCACAAGGCCCAAAGGTAGAATTTGTTGGGTCGACTGGTATCAACCTCACTTGGGAGTATTTACGGTCAACCCGTATCAATCTGAAGACTACTATGATAATTCGAGCATTTGAATCTTGTTGACATTAATCGACCTTTGACGTTCACTCGAATCCCTATCGGGCATATTGATCTGATGGGTTGAGCCAACTCCAATGACACGTAGCAGCCGGTGCAACCATTGCCAACAACTTTGACAACTCCAACAACCTTGCCAACAACTTTTGCAGAAACGTGCCTCTGCTGGAATGGTTTACTTGGGAAAGTAGGAGATTTAGTCATTTGGCACAGTATTGGGATCTAGACATCGAGTGACTCCTAACCTCTTGGCATGGAAAAAAGCTAGTGCACCTGACAGGGGTACTTGGGTAAAATCTTGCCCACAGAAATCTATAAATACTCCAAGCCCAGCCACGTTCAAGGTATTGCCACTTACACTATACACTTTACATTTTCTATATTCTGTTCGATTAACCTCTTGATCAAAACTAACTTGAGTGTTGGAGTACCTTAGCTGGGGGTATCTCGACTAGCTTAATGTGTGTTTGGTTGCAGATCTCAGGC
>JACGDI010002876.1:1395118-1418571 GCA_014898725.1 Jacaranda copaia
CTTTAGCCCAAGGATGAGCAAAGGGGCTAGTATCCATGATCACAGGCTAAAGATGATTGGACTCATTGAAAAGCTTGGACAACTTGACGTGATTATGGACAACAACTTTTACGTGGATTTGATCCTATAATTGTTGCCATTTTCATTCAACCAATTCATTGTGAACTTTAATATGTCTAAGCAAATGGTAATGATCAATGAATTGGTGAACATGCTAGTGACTACAAAAGCGATGATGCAAAAAGAAAAACCTCTTACGATGGCATCCTTCTCCAAGTTGAAAGGTCCTAAGGGCCTTAGAAAGGAAGGCAAGAGGAAAAAGGGTTCTTCCTTAAAAGGGAAGCAACCTGAGAAGAGTTTTGGGAGAGTTAAGAAGAAGGCTACGATCCATGCAGACTATTTCTATTATGGTGAAAAGGGTTATTGGAAAAGAAATTGCAAAACTTACCTCGTTATTCTTGAGAAAGGGATGTAATTCTTTGAGGAGCATTTGATGACTAATTCTTTCTCATGGGTATTTGATACCACATGTGGTTCTCACCTTTATAACTCGTTATAGGGGATGGAAAGAAAAAAGAGTCTAGTAAAGTGGATTTGATCCTCTATCTTAGAAATGGAGCAAGAGTTGCAGCTGAAGTTTAAAGTGTAATAACACTAGACTTAAGGAATTCTTGTATTGTTCTTGATCTAATTTACTATGTTCCCAACCTTGTTAAGAACATTGTTTCAATTCCCATTTTGGATAATGAAGAATTTAATTTTTCAATATCAAATAGGAAGTTGAAAGTATTAAGGAATGGCTCCTTAGTTGCTCAAGGTACATTAGTTAATAGATTATACATATTTGATTTTTCCACTTATCTAATACTTGCTCAAACAAATAAAAGAAAGATATATATCCAAGAAAATGCCATTTTTTGGCATGTTAGACTTGGATATATCTCTAAAAATAGGATGAGCAAGTTGGAGGCTTTCAAAGCACTAAAGTTTAATAGAATTGAGGACTGTCCCACTTGTAAATCTTATTTGAAGTGAAAAAATGACCAAGGCTCCCTTTGTAGGAGAAATGGAGTGATCCACAAGTCTTTTGGATTTAATCTATGCGGATGTTTGTGGACTACTAAGGGTTAGTGGAAGAGGTGGCTTTTCTTACTTCACTGCCTTTATTGATTATTATAGTCAGTGCGAACATGTTTATCTTATGAAGTATAAGTTCGAGGCCTTTGAAAAGTTCAAAGAGTATACGAATGAAGTAGAAAAGTGAAAGGGACTTAGTATTAAAGCCCTTCAATTGGATTGAGGGGGGAATACTTAATCATCAAATTCTTTGATTATCTTAAAAAGAATGAAATTCTCTCTTAATAGACTCCACCCGACACACCCCAACATAATGAAGTAGCCGAGAGGAGAAATCGTACCTTATTGGTCATGGTACGCTTATACCCATATCGTTTTGGAGATATGCCTTAGAAATAGCTGTGAGGATGCTAAATGTAGTACCCTTAATGTCGGTGTTGAAAACACTATATGAGATATGGCATGGCAATGCACTTTCTTACCATTATCTAAAGGTTTAGGAATCTCCCACCTATGTGAGACGGACAGTGAGAGTTCAGTTAAATAGCAGATCCATCTTGTGCAAGTTTGTGAGATACCCAAGAGAGTCTATGTGTTATTACTTCTATGATCCCTCAAAATAAAATTTTTTTGCCTCAAAGAACACCTACTTTTGGGAAAAAAAATTTCTATTGGATAGAAAAGATGTTGTCATCAAACTTGATGAAGTTCAAGATGATCAAGAAATCCCACAAGAGGTGGAAACAATGAAATTGCAAGAGCTTAGTACACAACTTTTGAGAAGGTTGGACTGGATAAAAAAGTAACTCAGAAGGTTTGGATTTCTTTATGAGATAGTATAATTAGATGATGATCCAAAGATCTATGAGGAAACTATGTTAGACATAGATTTAGGACGTTGGCTTGAAGCCATGAGATCCAAAATAGACTTCATGTACTTAAACAAAGTATGGACTTTGATAGATCAACCAAAGGGAATAGTTCCTATTGGTTACAAGTGGATCTATAAACAAAGGCTTGAGGTACATAAAGAAGTGATGACTTTTAAGGCGCAACTAGTGGCAAAAGGTTACACTTAAAGACTCGATATCGATTTCAAGAAAACTTTTTAAACGATTGCTATGTCTATGTCCATTCAGATCTTACTTGTGATAGCTGGATTTATAACTATGAAAAATGGCAAATAGATGTAAAAACCATTTTTCTAAATAGTGACATTGAAGAAGAAATTTATATTGAGCAACCATAAAGTTCTACATCCAATGAGAGTGAGCAAAAGGTTTGCAAATTCCAAAGATCTATTTATAGACTCAAATAAGCTTCCCAAAGTTAGAGCATAAATTTTGATAAAATCATCAGATTGTTTGGCTTTGTAAAAAATGTGCATGAACCATGTGTCTACAAGAAGATTAATGGGAGTTCAATACAATTTATTGTGCTTTACATTGATGACATCTTTCTCATTGAGAATGAAGTAGGAATGTTACAATTCTCTATGAGGGATTTGGAAAAAGCATCTTACGTATTAGGAGTACATATCTATAAAGATAGATCAAAGAGGATACTAGGGCTTTCCCAAACCCCATACATTGACAAGATACTAAAGATATTTAGTATGGAATAATCCAAGAGAGAATTTCTTCCTATGGGACATAGCATTTGTCTCTCTAAGTCTATGGCCCTCGAGACTAAAGAAGAGAAATAAAGAATGTCCCAAATACCTTATACCTCGGTAATAGGGAGCATAATGTATGCAGTCAATATACAAGACTGGATGTGACACACTCGCTAAGTGTTATGAGTAGGTTCCAATCTAACCTTGGTGAAAGTCACTGGATGGCCGTAAAAATAATCCTAAAGCACTTGAGAAAAAATAAGGACTTGTTTTTAGTGTACAGTAATGGAGAATTAAAACTTGAAGGGTTTTCAAATTCTAGTTTCCATTCTGATGTAGATGACCTCAAATCCACTTTTGGATTTATATTTTACCTCATTGGTGGTGTGGTGAGCTAGAAAAGTTTCAAGCAAGATATCGTGGTTGCCTTGACCACAGAGAGAATATATTGCTGCTTTGAAAGTTGCAAAGGAAGGTGTTTAGATAAAAAAACTTCATTCAAGAGTTGAATATAGTACCTAGTATTGCTGAGTCAGTAGTTATCTTTTGTGACCATAATGGGGTGGTAGCGCAAGCTAAAGAGCTAAGATCTTAACAGCAATCCAAGTATATATTGAGATGATATTATTTGATATAAGAGATCATTGATAGAGGCAACATCCGAGTGATGAGATTTACCTTAGAAGAGAACATAGCAGATCTGCTATTGAAACCCTTAACGTAAAAGGTTTTTAACAAAAATCTTGAGAAGATGGGTCTTAAAGCCATGGGGAGTTAGCTTTAGGGCAAGTGAAAGATTGTTGGAATAGTACCCCACAAGTCAATGAGATTACCTTTGTATAAACTATTTCCTTGTGAAATAATCTTAATTGCATGATATCTTTTTATGGCTATCATCATCTTATGTTTTATTTCACTTCACTTGAATTTGGATGAAACTCTTAGATTACCTAAGACTGTGGGATTTGGTTTGGTGACCATGGAATAAGTCTCACACGATCGTAATCTTAAATATTTTAAGTCATAGGATCTTATGAGATAGGGTAGCTAAGATCCGAATAGACTTTCACTACCGATGCATAAATCTAAAGGTTGGAGATTGCTCCATTCTATTAGCATTTGTATGAAATATGGATGGATGTTAGAGGGTGTTCATTAGAGAACAAAGCACTAAATATCCACTAGAGAATCCAGTGGTAAGTTCTTTTGCATATGTTAGTGTATATTATTAGTCCTTTAATCTAAGGATCCATAGTAAGCTTGTGCCCCATCCTCATGCTTTGATTCTTTCTTAACTACTAAATGGGTCTTTTAGGTTGAAATTGGGTATGAGCTACTTGGCATGGAGGTTTGTGAGATCCAAAATGGAATCCAACTCCTCGCTGTTGTGAAGAGTGAGCACATCTCTTATGTATTTTATGATGACCAATTCTTAGAAATCCTTGTACAAAGTGGTGAGAAAATTAGGAAAAGGAGTTTTCCAAAGGTGAGGTCACATAATAGGAATCGAACATTGAGAATAGAAACATAATTTCAAGGTTATTAGGGAGCTAACAAACATCTTACCCTAGGCCTCTTTCGTGAGACAAAAGACGGAAGGACCATATTTGCATGGCACGCCTAGAGCAATGATGGTTATCCAAAATATTCATTTTAGCCAATTAGTTAGGCTTCATCAGGTTGAGGTTGGATATCGACCAAGAAGATTGGGTTTTCTTCAATTAATGAGATTAGTTGAATTAAGTTGACTAGTTTAAAATGAGGTTTAAACTAGAATTACTATAACATATTCAAAAGTCACAAGGAGTTGTGAACCCATGTCCAATGAATTGTAGAACCTATTAGGCCACACAAAAAATCCAACTAGCTTCCTAATTAATGCAGAGAATTTTTTAAGGCGTTAGAAAATGATCTCTCCCAGTGGACCAATTTTTTGGTGCCAAGTTTAAGGGTCTACTTTGGCTTGATTGATTTAAGTGTTAAATTAATCAACTAATTTAAGAGTTGAATTGGACCAATAACTAAGGAGTTAATTATTTAGCGCCAACATGACCACCAATTGGTTAAGTTAACTTAAAGAGTTAAGTTAACAACTTAAGCTTAAGGAGTTAAGCTAGTTTAACTTAAAAAGTTAAATCAAAGGATAATTAATTAAATTAAAGATTTTAATTTGATTAATTACGAAAAATGAATTTTAGTGGGAAAACGAAAATGAGACTTGAAATGGCATCTTAATTAATTTGAAATGAGATTCCAAATGTAATTATGATGTAAATGAAATTCAAATAAGATTTGGATTCAAATTTTGCCTCCTAAACAACCCCATTTGGCTATCCCCTTATGGTATGTGTGATGCCACCTTGGCATCATACTATTCAGCATCTATATACAAATATAGAGAAAAGGTTTGGCCAGATCATGCTTGGTATGAAGAATTAAATTTTTCTCTTACCCTCCAAAACCACTTGTAAGTAAGCATTCATGTGTTGAAAACTTAGCTTCCTACTTCTTCTTCCTACCCAAATTTGGCCTCCACCATTAGTGAATCTCTAGTATTACTCTATATTATAGATTAGAGATTTAGAAATATCTCATTAGTGTGTGGATAATTATAGTAGAGGCAAGGTGTTTGTCTTGCTAGTTTCTAGAGATCTACCTGCAGAAAGTCCAACTTGGCAATTTTCTCTCAGGAATTCCAAATGTCCAATCAATATTTAATTTTAACTAAAAGTTTAAAAAGGTATTTTAAATCTTCATATATTGTTTTATAATTTTTTGAGGTGATTTGATAGGGCGATTGTTGCAATCTTCTCGTTCTACCATTAGCAGGCAGATTCTTGTACCAATGAAGTGTTCACTTGCTACTACTTGGATTTTGCTCTTCAAGGTAAACCTCTATCTAAATATGAATCCTAGACATGATTAGATCCTTATTTAGCTTGTAAGAACTAGTCAATTTCATGTTTTAAGGTTTTGATATTAGATCCTAGTGTCTTATTAGCCTTCAAGTGGTATTGAAGCCAAAATCATGCTTAGATTTGGAATTTAGTTTGTTGATTGATTCATGTGATGGATTAATTTAGATCATGATATTCTTGTTTCAATTAATGGATTGGAGAATTTGATTGATTAGTGTGTGGTTCCTTGATTGATGAATTAAAAGCATTCTATTATGTGTTTTACGTGTTAAATCATGTAGTTAGTATGTTTTAATTTGTAGTGATTAATGTTGAATGTTGATTTGGTATTAATTGATTTTATATGTTGATATATCATGTTAATTTATGGCTAAAATAGTTTTGGTCATTTTTAGATCCAATGTGATTGAAATTTTATTAAAGATTTTGAAGAATTTGATTCTTACTTGTCCTAATTTTTGAAAACATATTTGAGCACTTGGATTTCCAGTTCTGAAATGTGTGTATTGATGTTGAGAATATGTGTTAAAATTGTGGGTACATGAAAGTTGAGTGGAGAACACACTTGGCAAGCTTTGAACCCCCCAAAGACTAGGCTCTGACATGGCCTCGGCGTTGGCTGAGTAGTGTGCACACATTATGCGCATAGGCTACCTAGTTGTGCACTATGGCCACCAGAAGGTCTGATTTTAGGGGCATTTGGTGAGCTTTGGGTTGTTTTTTTAACTTTTGTAATGTTCAATAGATTTTTGAACTACACACATTAGGTGCACGAGTGTTATGCATGTCCTCAAAAATATGGTTGACATTTTTTAATGCTTTTGAAAATTGATTAAAGTTGTTCTCCAATTTGTGGCATAAATGTTATGCTTAGTTCAATTATTTGTTTATGAGATAAACATTTAATTATTAGAATTAATTTTTAATTCTAGATTTATTTATTGCTTATTTAATTATTGAATGAATGATGAATGAATGGGGATGATCGTTTCAAAGTTGTTGGAATGGGTTGTATTAAATGGGGCTTGCATGCCTTCTATTCTATTTTACAAAAGTCATGAGTGCAGAATCACTGGGAGTAAGGATTCTCATTTCATGTAAATGTTGCATGGAGCAAGAAGTCCTACGAAGGCATGGAGACCTTTTGAAGATCCATGAATGTATGTGATACACTCATGTAATAGTTTAGTTTAATAAACCTACTTAAAATCAATTGAAGTGATGCACCTATAGCTCTAAGTGCATCCCTTGAGTGGGCTTATGATTTCCATCCTAGGAGCATGCTAGGCACATTTACTTATTTATGCTTTTCATATCCTATTAGTGTATGTGATGCATAATTAGGATATAGAGAACCTAATTAAGAAGATCAAAATCTTTGCAAGCAAAATCTCTTTACTTAGAATGTCTAAATGCTTTTCAAATATTAAGTCAAAATGGATACTAGTTAAAAGAGTTTTAATTAATTTAAGTCTACTAATAGTTTATGCCATGATGATACTACCAATTTTGTGAAATGACATTCAATCACATGGGTCACACTTAGGAGGAAAGTTATGAGCATACATTTAGCATAAGATGCACCTTTCACTTGGAAACCCTCACACATAGGCAGTCAATCACGGGGGATGTCATGAGGTCGTCTTGAGATAAAGTTTGATTGGTGGGTTTGACTTAATGCTTAGTAGTTTAGATGGCACACGATTATATGGATTTATATGAAAAGTGAAGCAAAATATATTAAAAAATGACATGAGATGCAATTTGCAATAGTTCCTTAACTTTTGATTGCTCGTGGATGGCACTCAATCATAGGGTCCATTAGTAAGTCATTGGGGTCTTAATTCTCTCTAGAAAATTTGATTTCTCGAATTCTTCTTAAGGGTGAAGAATTTGTTAAAATAGTGGGAGAAAAACATTATTGAAAGACCATGAACATGTTTCCAATATCAAATTCAATTTCATGCTTATTCTTTTTTTTTTTTTTTTTGCCTCATGTATATTTTTGAAATCTTCAACAAACAAATGGCCAAAATTCCACTCAATGTCATTTTGGAAACTAATAAACCAAACTGGCCAAACTTTTACGATTGACTTAAACCTCAAAAATCATTCTAGATTCCTAGAAGTGGATATATGTCCTATATAACGGTAGTCCTAATGCCTTTGGGATTAATGTAGATTTAGCAACAACTGGAAAGTTCACAAATTGGGCTTAGGATCGTCCTATCCCTTAGTCTAATGATAGCATCTACAAACTTTCAAAATCTCATAGACACATGAATTGTACCTTGGTTAAAGTTTAGGAAGAGTTGTAAAGCAAACAAGATATGAGAAGTTCAAGTTGTCAAAGGAGACTTTTCAAGCTAGGATGGATGTGAAGTCATGTGTCATCAACTATGGTCTAAAGATGATTGTGATTGGGGAAGCTTTTTTTCCTATTTAGACATGGTGATAGACAATTATCTCCATGACTATTTAATCCTTACATCCTTGATGAGTTTTATTAATCAAAATGTTGATCTCAAAGGAGACTCCCATGACAAGGGCAAACCTTTGACGCTTGTTTCCTCCTCCAAGTCCATGGGCCCTTGTGGTTCTAGAAAAGAACGTAAAAGGAAGAAACATTTTTCATCAAAGGGAAAACAACTATCAAAGGCATCCGAAGGAGTTATGAAGATTATAGAGAAAATAGTCGATATTATTTTCTTCTACTTAGGCAAAATGTGCATCTTATGCTAAATGTATGCTCATATCTTTCTAAATGCAACCCTTAAGAAAGGTATGTACTTTATTGAAGTGCATTTAGTATAAACTCTTTCTCATGGATATTTGATATCACATGTTGTTCTTTTCTTTGTAAGTAGTTACAAAGAGTAGAAAGAAAAATAGAACTAAGTGATGTTGATATGATCCACTACCTTGGATAAAGAGCAAAAGTTGTAACCAAAGCCGAAGGCGTACAATAAGCTAAACTTCAAGAACTCCATACTTGCATTAGACCTTTGTCATAAAGTACCATATATTATTGAGAATGATATTTCTATTCCTATTTTGGATAGCAAAGGATTTGATCCTTCAATATCAAATGGGTGATTGAAGGCATTAAAGAATGGATTCTTTAATTGCTTATGGTATACTTAACAAAGGATTGTACATATTAGATTCTTTACCATCACTAATGCACTTTCAATTAAGTAAGAAATTAGATATCCAAGATAATGCCATGATATGGCCTACTAAACTTGGTCATATCTACAAAAATTAGGATAAACAAGTTAGAAGCTCTCAAAGTACTAAATGTTAGTGGCATTGAGAACCTTCCTATTTGTGAATCTTGTTTGAGGGGATAAATAACAAATGCTCTCTTTGTTGGAAAAATGGAGCAATCCACAAGTATATTATATTTGATCCATATGGATATTTGTGGACTACTAAGAGTTAGTGGAAAAGGAGGCTATTCTTACTTCATCACCTTCGCTGATAGTAATAGTCGGTATGGACATATGTATCTTATGAAGTACAACTTCAAGGCCTTTTAAAAGTTCAAAGAGTATAGAAATGAAGTAGAAAAGATAAAGGGACTTAGTATGAAAGCCCTTCGCTTAGATTGAGAGGAAGAATCCTTAAGTACCATATTCTTGAATTATCTAAAAGTGAATGGGATTCTCTCTCAACGGACTCCACCTGGCACACCCTAACTTAATGGAATAGCTGAGAGGAGTGAGTATACTTTGTTGGACATGGTATATTCCATGATAAGCTTTTTCAATATGCCTATAATCTTTTTAGTGGAAATGCCTTGTAAATGGCGGCAAAGGTAATAAGTGCAGTACATTCAAAGTTGATGCTAAAAACACCACATAAGATGTGGCTGGTGAAGCACCCTCTTACCACTACTAAAGGTTTAGGGATCTCACATATATGTGAGACGGATAGTGGGAGATAAGTTAGACAGTAGTTCCATCTTGTGCAAGTTTGTAGAATACCTAAGAGAGTTTATGGGCTATTACTTCTATGATCTCTCTGAACAAAAGGTGTTTATTTCAAGGAATGCTATCTTTTTGGAAACGAATTTTCTTTTAGATAGAAAAGGCATTGCCATTGAACTTGATAAAGTTCAAGATGATCAACAAATCACACAAGTGGTAGAAATAAATAAATATCAAAGAGCCTTACATACACCTTTTGAGAAAGTTGGACTGCATCAAGAAGTAACCCAAAAAGTTTGAATTTCTTCATCAGATGGGTCAATCGGATAGAGATTCAAAGACCTATAAGAAATCCATGACTGATATAAATTTAGGACATTAGCTTAAAGCTATGAGATCCAAAATAGATTCCATGTACTAAACAAAGTATGGACTTTAGTAGATCCACCAACGGGAATAGTTTCTATTGGTTGCAAGTGAATCTATAAGCAAAAGCTTGGGGTAGATGGAGAAGTGATGACTAGTGGCAAAAGGCTACACTCAAAGACCCAGTATTAATTTTGAGGAATCTTTTCAATGGTCACTATGGTTAAGTCCATTTGGATTCTACTTGCCATAGCTACATATTATGACTATAAGATATGGCAAACAGATGTGAAAATCACTTTCCTTAATGGTGACATTAAAGAAGAAATTTATATGGAGTAACCACAAGGGTTTACATCCATAGGAGTGAGCAAAAGGTTTGCAAACTCTAGAGACCCATTTATGGACTCTAATTAGCGTCCTAAACTTATAACATATATTTTTGATAAGATAGTCGAATTGCTTAGCTTTGTCAAAAATGTGTATAAAACATATGTGTACAGGAAAGCTAGTGAGAGTTCAGTATAGTTTATTGTGCTTTATGTCAATGGCATCATTTTCATTGGGAATGAGGTAGGAATGTTAAAGTGTACTAAAGCATGGTTATTTATACAATTCTTTACAAAGTTTTAGGAAAGCATCCTACATATTGGGAATATGTATCTATAGAGATAGATCAAAGAGAATGCTGGGGCTTTCTCAAATCCCATACATTGACCAAGATACTAAAGAGGTTTAGTATGAAAGAATCCAAGAGAGGATTCCTTCTTTTAGTACGTGATCTTCATCTTTCCAAGTCTATGGCCCCTTAGATTGTCGACGAGAGACACAGAATGTCTCACACACCTTGTGCTTCCACTACATAAAGCATAATTATATGCCTTTCAATGTATAAAACTGGATATGGCACATTTACTAAGCATTATGAGTAAGTTCCAATCTGATCCCAATGCATATCATTGGAAGACCATTAAAATAGTCCATAAGAAGGACTAAAGACTTATTTTTTGTACAAAATAATGGAAAATTTAAACTTGTGGAGTTATTGGATTTTAGTTTCCAATCCAATTTAGATGATCTAATATCCACGTTTGGATACAAATTTTGTCTTGATGGTTGCATGGTGTGTTGGAAAAGATACAATGAGACACCATGGCCTGATAACCACTAAGATAAAATACTTTGTGGTTTTGGAAACCACAAAGGAAGCTGTTTGGTTAAAAACTTCATCCAAAGGTTGGATGTAGTGCCTAACATGCATGATCCTACGATTGTCTTTGGAAGATAATTTAGGACTTGAGCTAAGTCCTCATCAGTGATCCAAATAAATTAAATGCGTTATCATTTGATATTTGATATCAATTGATAGAGATGACAATTAAATAGATAAAAGTTGCCTCAGAAAAGAACATAGCAGAATCATAGTATTAACCCCTAAAAGCTAAAGGTCTTTGGAAGACATCTTATGAAGATAGGTCTTAAGGCCACAGGGCATTAGCTTTAGGGCAAGTGAGAGTTGCTGGAATAGTGTTCTACAAGTCAATGAGATTGGCCTTGTAAACTATTTCCTAGTATGTACAATCTAAATTGAATGATATTTCTTTATATGGCCAGCCATCTTCATCTTATGCTTTATTTCACTTAACTAGCATTTGAATGAAGCCCTTAGATCACCTATAACTGTAGGACTTAGTATGGTGACCATGGAATAAGTCTCATACAATCACAATCTTAAATCTTTTGAGTCATAGGATCTTTAGAGATAGGGAATCTAAGATTCAAATAGACTTGTACTAACGATATATAAATACAAGGGTTGGAGATTGCTCCATTCCATGAACAATTATGTAAGATACGGGTGTATGTTAGTAGGTGCTTCTTAGAGAACAAGGCACCAAAGACCTATCGAAGAATCTACTAGTATCTGTAGTGGTAAGTCGCTAGTGTCTAGTTCTCCTACTTACACTAATGCATATTATTAGTCCTTTGACTTAAGGGTCCATGGTAACCTTGTGTCCGGTCCTTATGTTTTAACTCTTTCTTGACCACCTAACTGGTCGTTTGAGTTGAGATTAGGTATAAGCTATTGGGCATGGAGGCTTGTAAGATCTAAGATAGAATCCGACTCCTCATTGTTGTGAAGGGCAAGTACATCTCATATGTATTCTATGATGGTTGATTCTTAGAAATTCTTGCACAAAGTGGTGTGAAAATTAGGAAAAGGAGTGTTCCAAAGGTGAGGTAACACAATAGGTATCGGACATTAAGAATAGAGATATAGTATTGAACCTATTAAAGAGCCAATAAATATCTTGCCCTAGGCCTCGTTTGGGAGATATAAGATGAAAAGATCGCATTTGCATGACACGTATAGAGCGATGATGCTTCTCTAAAATATTCATTTTAGCTAATTAGTTAGGCTCCAAGAGCTTGAGGTTGGACACCGACCATGTAGATTGGGTACTCTTCAATGAATGAGATTAATTGAATTAAGTCAACTAGTTTAAAAAAATTTTAAACTATAATGAATATAAGATATTCAAAAGTCATAAGGAGTTGTGAGCTCATGCCCATGAATAGTAGATCCTGTTGGGTCACATACAAAATCCAAGTAGCTTCCTAATTGATGAAGAGAATTTTCTATGGTGTTAGAAAATGATGTCTTCTAGTAGATTGATTATTGGTGCCAAGTTTGAGGGTCAATATTGGACTAATTGATTTATGTGTTAAATTAATCAACTAATTTAAGAGTTTAATTAGACTAATAATTAAGAAGTTAATTATTTGGTGCCAACATGATCATCAATTGGACAAGTTAACTTAAAGAATTAAGTTAATGAATTTAGCTTAAGGAGTTAAGCTAATCTAACTTAAAGTGTTAAGTCAAATGATAATTAATTAAATTAAAGAGTTTAATTTGATTAATTAGAAAGAATGAACTTTGAGGGAAGAATCAAATGAGATTTCAAATGGTATCTTAATTAATTCAAAATGAGATTCCAAATGTAATTAAGATGTAAATAAAATTCCAATGAAATTTGGATTCAAATTTTGCCACCTAAGTAACCCCACTTGGCTGTCCGTCTCATGGAATGTGTGATGCTACCTTGGCATCATACTATTCAGCATCTATATATAGAAATAGGGAAAGGGTTCGGCCAAATCATGTTTATTGGTATGAAAAATTAGATTCTTTTCTTTCCCTTCAAAACTACTTGCAGGCAAGCATTCATGTGTTGAAAGCTTAGCTTCCTTCTTCTTTTTCCTACCCAAATTCAGCCTTCACCATCAGTAAATCTCTAGTCTTACTCTATCTCATAGACAATAGATTTAGGAAGATCTCATTGGTATGAGGATCATTACAACAGAGGTAAAGCATTTGTTTTGCTTATTTGTAGAGGTTCACTTGCACTGAGTCCAACTTGGTGATTTTGTCCGTGGCATTCTAGATGACCAATTGATCTAAAATTTTAATTGGAATTCCAAAAAGGTGCCTCCAATGTCCATATATATTTTCAAAAGTTTTGGAGGTGATTTGATAGGGCAATCGGCGTAATTTTCTTGTTGTGCCACTAACAAATAGATTTTGGAACCAATGAAGTGTTCACTTGCTACTCCTTAGATTTTACTCTTCAAGGTAATCCTCTATCTAAATTTGAATCTTAGGCATGATTAGATTCTTTTTTATCTTGTAGACACTAGTTAATTTCTTGTTTTGAAGTTTTGATATTAGATCTTAGTACCTTACTAGCCTTTAGGAATGTGTAATGCCGCCTTAACATCACACTATTCAGCATCTATATATAGATATAAGGAAATGGATTGACCATACCATGCTTATTTGTGTGAAAAATTAGATTCTTCTCTCTCCCTCTAAGAACTACTTGCAAGTAAGCATTCATATACTGAAAGCTTTCCTTTCGTCTTCTTCTTTCTCCCTAAATTCGGCCTCCATCATTAGTATATCTCTAGTCTACTCCAGATCATAATCTAGAGATTTAGAAAGATCTTATTGGTGTGTGGATCATTATAATAGAGATAAGGCATTTGACTTGCTTGTTTCTATAGATCCACCTGCACAGAGTTTAGTTTTGCAAATGTTTCTAGAGAGTTCCAGATATCCTTTTGATTTATATTTTTGATTGGGTGTTCATCAAGGTGTTGTTAAGCTCTATATATTTTTTCATAATTTTTTTAGGATATTTTATAGGGTGATCGTCAAACTCTTATAGTTTCACCAGAAGCAAGTAGTTTCTAGACTAGTGAAGTGTTCACTTGCTACTTTTTGAATTTTGCTTTTCAAGGTAACTTTCTTACCAAATTTAAATTTCAAGCATGATCAGATCCTTGTTATGATTGTAAGCACTAGTTAATTTCATAGTTTGAAGTTAGATAATTAGATCTTAGTATCTTACTTACTTTCACATAGAATGAGCATGCATGAACTATTGAATCTCAATACAAACAAAATCAAGTGACAAGGCATAATAACAAATATTTATGTTCTTTTTGCAGCAAATGAATTAATATAAACTCACCTAGAAAATACAGAGGAATCCTTAGTTGTATAAACACTCAAGCCCTAGCTTTCTAGACAAATCAAGAATTGTCATAAGATGACTCAAGTTATCATTCTATCAATCATCTAATTCTTAAATATAAATATAGTTAATATCTTTATCTAACTTAGGGTTATTTTAATATAATTCCAGTAATCTTAGTTTCATGCCTAAATGCTTAAAGCAATTAAAAGTGGTAATCCATAACTAGTCGGTTGATGAATGGATTACTGATACGAGTTACATCATTGTGGTCCTGTTTATGGTTCCAATACTCAATAGGTATTTGTTGTTATAATACTTGAGTTTAATTATATCTTATCTCAATTGACCTTGGTTATCTTAATCTAAAACTTCAAGCTACTCCGATTAAGGCTACCAAATGTAATTCTAAGTGGCTAACCCCAATAATTCGATTCATCACTTCACTTATTTTATAGTTACATAACAAGGGTCTAAGTTCCTAAATTAATTGGGTTTTATGAGTTTATCAGGTCCAAGTTGATAATTGATTTTTGTTCTAATATTCATATAACATAAGCTTAGGTTAAGCCTAATTATATTTCATTCGTAACATACTATATTATTGGTCTAAGGATAAATCTTTTAATCAACCTTTTTTAATTTACTAAACTTAGTTCACAAAATTACTCATCATTTTGAGCGAAATTACATTTTAATAGTCTTACTTTAATTAACATTGAATTAGAAGTGCAAAAATCAATCCAATTTAACATTAGATATGAAATTTACCTAAATTAGATTGAATCAAAATCTAATCTCAAGTTAGAAATAGTCCAGTTGAATTTGGATTGCGATTCCCTATCCATTGTTCATCAGTCGCCAAAGCACTGCCATTGGCCATTGTGGCCTGAGTGTAAGCCAACTTGACCAAAAGATGTGCCTCATTGAGCCCATGAGAACCCCTCAACCAATTAAGTGATTCATAGCTGTCTCGACAGCCAATTTGGCCACCAACTAGCACAAAATCCTAAATTGCCACCATCGCACTACTATTTCAATTCCTCCATCACCACAGGTCAAAACCTCAAATTGACACCATCTTTAGCTTGCCCATGTTTTCATGACCAAAACCCCTTTGGTTTCAAATCATTTCCACCACCAGAAGTGTTTGAACCACTATTCCTACCACTCGCTATAGGTGCCTTCAATTTCCAACCAATGTTGTGGTTATTTCAAGTCAATCTTGGTATGGTTTTGTTCACCTTGATGAGAATGAGCTAAACTAGTGTCAATTTTGAGTTTCCCAGTGATTTGTTGCTAAGGTAGTGGTTGGGTAATTTTTTTAAATTCAATTAATTTTTGTCCTTTATCTATATATATAACAATACTTTTCGGCTTCTTCAATTTAGCCCCAAAAATTTTAGACCACCTTTGAATGAGCTGAAAATTCTAAACTACCTTTGAATTCGATCCTAGGACTTTTATTTTGATCCTTTAAAGTTTTAAGTTTTCACATTGGACCCTAACATTCTTAATTCCAGTTAATCAAGTCCTTATTCATTTATTTTTTAAGTCCATGAACTTTTAACTTCTCCACATTGACCCCTAAATTTTATAATTTTAAACAATCAAGTCCTTCTCTTATTTACAATTTAATCCCCCAATTGTAAATATTTAAGTCTAGATTATAATTAAATCTAACCCAAAATTAATCTAGCTAAACTTATCAACTTTATATTTTATCTTATTTTAGGATTTTGAAATTCGAGGTGCTACATAATCAAATTCAAAAGAAAAAATTAATATCTTCTTACCAACCTAAAAATTGATTGTCATATTTATTCTCAACTAATTCCTCTGCAAAAATGATGATAAAATGATATGAGTGATAGCTCACCAGATAAATTATTTTTTCCACTTCTAACAAAGTTAAGCAAGTTACATATATAATACACAAAAAAGAGATGTAAGAAAAAATTGTACTTTTCTTTCAAGTAAAACAAACTTTCAACAACAAAATAGTTTTGAAAAGAAATGCATATAATCATAAAAATTAGGCTACAATCATAAAATCATAATTATGATTAGCACAATTTCATAAATATGCTTTTAGAACTTTCAAGGTTTGAATTTGGATACAGTTAGAAAATCATTTTTATCAGAGTATCTTCAAAAACACACTTTTAGAAGATCTTTTGGAGTTTAACAAAATATATAGTTTATCACATGTTAACAATTCTTTTACTTATCCATGCTTGTGAACTTTTGGGATTCCAATTATTATCATAACCTGATAGCTAGTTAGAGATTTGCTACTATAATTTGTTAGTACAATATGAAATTTGCTATTACAATTAGGTAGCATGGCCATAAATTTGCTATTATAACATAGTAGCGCAGTCAAAAACTTTCAACTATAAACTAGTAGTATGATTAGACATTTTCTACTAGAAACTCGTAGCACAATCAAAGATTCATTACTATAACCTGGTAGCATAGTTATAGATTTGCTATTATAAGAGCGTTGCGAAAAAGTTACCACTATAACTAGTAGTACAGTTAGAAATTTTGCTACTTTAACTCAGCAGTATAGCTAAGGGCCACCTAATCATAAAGAGCAAATTCATTGGTTAATTTCATACTCAAAAAATAATTTTTGTTCTTTTTCATGTGAAATAAAAATTTTCATCTTTATAAAGAAATATAATCAAATGATAAGTTTTACATATCAAAAATCCTAAAATAGCATGCTTAAATCCTTATTTGTATATAAAAATATCATTTAGATAGAAAACATCTTAATTTATTAGGAAAAAATATTTTATAAAGATAAAAAAGGAGAATAAAACTACTTACAAACTTATAATTTTTTTTTTGAAAAACATTTTAAGCAAAAAAACATAGAAAGAAAAAAACTACTAAATTTGTTTATCAAAAATTCTAACATAGCATGCTCAAATCCTCTTTTTATATAGAAAGATCATTTTTACAAAAAACTATGCATTTATTTAGAAAAATATTTTTAGAATTCGTATGTAATGATAGTGACATAAGAAATGGTGTTCTTGGGCTTCATATCACATATGTTCATAGAATTTCAGTAAGCCCAGCTGACCAGACATTTTATGGGGTCAAAACCTATCTAGATAGGATTTTAAAATAATGAGAAGATCTCCAAAATAATGCCTTTATCCATGATCCAAAATTTAAATAAAAACAATATATACTATTAGTCATTTTTAATTAATAATCATGGATTTATACCTATAATACACCATTATGATTTGTGTGCTTATTTTCTATACTAATTTGTCATTAATCATGATTTAAAATTAATTAAGTAGCTTAGATTGTGTTTTACACTTAAACAAATAAAAATATATTTACAATTTATCAACCTATATTTATACAAGTTAAGAGGTTAATCATATTTTGAAATTAGATAGTGAGGGCTAACTAATACAAATTTGGACTTTCTTTTGACAATTCAATCATATAAATATATGCTCTACAATTATGTTATGATATTAACTCTGTTACTACTCCAGGATCAAATGCCTAAGTCATTAAATTGTTTAAAGCATGGTATGGACCATAAGATCAATCTTCCTTCACTATAAAGAGAAAATCACAAATCAAAGGGTGGTATTGTATTAGTATAAACTTGAAACTTAAACAATAAGCTTTCATCAAATAATTGACATCCAATTTAGTAATACTGCAAGCAGATAAACTCTACACCTTCAATTGTTACTAAGCAATCTTTTTAAATTGTTAATGAAGCATTAAAGTTTAATATTTGTATATCAACAACTTATACTACAATTTTGCCTTTTTTTCTTCCAAGTTAAGATCCAAAGTCTATGTCCTCGAAATCACCAAAAAAAAAAAAGAATCAAGGTAAGTATCTAAAATAGGATCCTTAATAAGCTCCAAAAAGAATTCAATTTATATCTAATGGTACTAGGAAATGGAGCCAGAGTTGTTTTAGGTGGTTAATGAAATTTAAAGAGTTCTTTCTTCGAAATGCATGTGAATAGAATTGGAGTTCTAGACTTTTGTAAGTGTTTTTTGTCTGTTTTGACTTTGAGAGTTCACATTTATAGTAATTAAGTGCTTGGTAGGTTTCAACCCACTTAGGTCTAGGTGCACATCTCAGTGGGCTTAATTAATTGGACTCATTGGTCTTTACATTATTTATATGTATTTAATTTGACCCTTTTATTTAATTTTACTTTCTAACTATTAGAGTCTTAATTCGACCTATTATCAAGCCCTCTACTTTCAGTTTGAAAATTTAGTTTCATATTAAAGTATAACATAAGTTCAATATTTAATTTAACCTTTCATTATTAATTAATTTGATCAAATCTTGGTAAATTATAAATTTTAGTATTATTTATTGTTATTTTTTGTGTTGTGAAAGCTCAGAATAATTCAACCTTTAACTATGTTGAAGATTTACGAGTCTCTTTGTCATGTTCTTTCTAGGAAACATTATGCTAGGTGCAATGTATTTGCCAAAAGACTTAGATAAATTTTGGTAAGCATGTAATTATAGTGAGTAGGTTTTGTTAGTGATAAGAGATGAGTTTTCAAAGATGACTCTTTTTCTTGTACTTGCAATTTTTTTCTAACTCCTTAAAGTAAGTAAAAATGTTTTGGAGTATATTAAGTTGAGAGCAATTCATGTTTGGTCTTGAGAGTAGAATACCTAGAAGTGGATTGATGTTCAAATTACAGTCTAAAACCAAGTTGAAGTCTATAGATGTGATAGAGGGTAGCGATAAGAGTGCCATCACTGAAGAGTCATCGATCGCCCATGGGTGATCGGTTGCGCCATTGGTCGCCAAGTACCAGTGGTGCATACTAGCACCCATGTAATGTGAGCACTCACTTCAAGTGTCGACTAGGAGTCTGGGTGAGTGCTACCCTCACAGACATTCTACCTTTGTGTTGGCACGGGGGCTACTACAGTTGGCACTCTTTGATTGTCATGGTTTTCTTAAAGTCATTTGGGTTTGCAAAGTTGTCTTTCTCATTGTATCTTTGTATTTTCTAAGCTTGTGAGCCCATCTTTAGGCACATCATCTAGTTTAACTTTAGTTTGTGAAGTTTTGCCTCAAGAGCTCATGAGTTAATCTTTGGTCTCTAAGTCATTTCCTTCATTTGAGTTTGATTCTTAGATTAGAGAAGAGTATTCTTTTAAGGAGTAGTCCTAAGATGCTCATATTGTTGATGGAATTTTACCAGCATCACTTGAGATACCTTGTTTACTTTCATTATGGAATTTAAAAATTTTAAGGCATAGAACTTAAATACAAGTTTGTTTTTCCTTCATCAAAGAATAGCATTGTGTCACCAATCACATATTACTTTGCTATGTTCAGTTGCTACTTTAGTAGTAGGCTCTCCATATCATTTGAGCTCTTACTAATAGAAGTAATTAGAGTTACATGATGTGTTTGAGTTAAATTATTTCAAACTTTCTTTGCATATTTCATAGCATTTCAACGCTACTACTTTAAGAAATTAGGTATTCCTACTTCCTTATATAGTTGTTATTCTTTGTTTTGGGTATAGATAGTGCGAAATAAGTCATTCTTTGATTTCCTAGATCGATTATAAGTTTTTCAATGGCTCTACAAAAAAGTCGGTACTTTTCCATATATATGAGGGCTACAAGGTTCTCCGCGTGTGGAATAGTTTGCTAACATTAGTGCACCTAAGTAAGGTTTATCATACCTTTCGCCAATATCTTGAGGAGATGAGATTGTTTACCTCTCCTCTTAATGCCACCTATATATTTTCCAAAGGTACTCACTTTATTTTATACTGATTGATCTACTTGTATGTGTGTTACTACATTCTTGTATTCTTCTTAATGCTTGTATTAATTTTAGTTGATTATATATTGGATTATTGAGTTTAATCTAATTTTTATGTCCTTGGCAAGTAAGAAGATTAACTTTGCAATGATCTATGATATGAGCAAGGATAGATGTTTTAGTGAGGGGCATGTGTTTGAGTTGGATTGTAGGGAGAGTCATTCATCTCTTATTGGACAGCGTTTGAGCACCCTACAATGGTGCTCGAGTGAGGCTTATGCCTATCTTTTTCTACATCACATAAGACGGGCATAGGTAATGGTTCTGAGTTAGTATTTTAAAATCAGCTGGGAAGCATGGGGTTTAATAGTATGAGGTAATTATCCAGGGTCTTTTTACCATATTTATGCTGATGAGGGCAATTGATTGTTTCATTACGATCTATGCTGGTATTAACTTGCACTAGGACATTAAAAAGATCACTTTTAGCATCAACAGTTTATGGAGTACGATTAGAGAAGCTAGAGATATTCTCCTCTTCCCAGTTGACTTAGCTTGCTGCTGGAGATTTTACTTAGGTATGTATTTGTCACTCTACTTAGGCCTCTTTTGTTTTTATTTCCAAATTTATTTTCACCCATTTTCACTATTTGAAAGTAAATTATCAACTTTTCACCATTTTCACTAAAGTTCCAACTAATTTTTGACTTCAAACACATTCTCCAATAACTTATATATCTTATCTCTCTATTTCAATTATTACCATATCCTCTACCCCTACTTACTAAACCCCATACAGTTGTTACTTTTTAAATATATTCAAATAAAAATTTATTTTTTTAAATTTTGAAAATGGAAAATGGAAAATGGAAATGAAAATGGATACATAATAGGACAGCCTCTTAGTTTAATGCATTTGTATTTTTTCCTCAAAGTCACACTTAATTATTTGAACATTTTGCATATTATCTTTGGTATAGGCTTGGAATTTGGGCATGTTAATGTATTGTTGAGCAAAGGTGCAGTAGCAACGATAGCTTAACTTAAGCAAGAGGTTGTAGGTTCACTTAAAGTTAGCTTAGAAGAATGAAGAGTTCGCGAAGTTGTTGAAGTAGCTATTGGAATAGTGCTCCGCAAGCTAATTACATTGGCTTTGTAAATTATTTCACTTGTGATAAAATCTTGATTGAATGATATCTTTCATATGGTCACCTTCATCTTATGCTTTATTTCACTTCACTCACATTTAGATGAAGCCCTCAAATTACCTATAACTGCGAGACTTGGTTCGGTGATCATGGAATAAGTCTCACACTTTTGTGATTTCAAATCCTCCAAGTCATAGAATCTTAAGAGATGGGGCATCTAAAATCCAGATAGATTTTCACTAACAACGCATAAATCTAAGCATTGGATATTACCTCATTCCATGGGCAACTATATGAGATATAGATGCATTTTAATGGGTGTTTGTTAGAGAACAAAGCATTGAAGACCTACCAAAGAATCTACTAGATAGTCATAGTGGCAAGTCGGTAGTGGCTAATTTTTTCGCTGATGCTAGTACATATTTTTAGTCCTCTGAACTGTGAATCTATGGTAACCTTGTGTCTAATCTTCTTACTTTGACTCTTTCTTGAACACTTAGCAAGTCTTTTAAGTTGAGATTAGGTATGAGCTACTTGGTATGAAAGTTTGTAAGATCCAAGAAAGAATATGACTCCTTACAATTATGAAGAGCGTGTGCATCTCCTATGTAATCTATAATGATCAATTCACAGAAATCCTTGTGCAAGGTGGTGTGATAATTTGAAAAAGAAGTTTTCCAAAGAGAAGGTCACACAAAGGGATCGAACATGGAGAATAGAGATATAGTATCGAGGCTATTACGAAGTAGACAAATATCTTGCCCTAGGCCTATTTTAGGAGATAAGAGACGGAAGGATTTTATTTGCATGATATGCATAGAGCTATGATTTTTCTCCAGAATATTCATTTTGGCCAATTAGTTGGCTCCATAGGCTTGAGATTGGACATCGACCATGGAGATTAGATACTTTTCAATTATTGAAATTAATTAAATTATGTTGGTTAGTTTAAAAGGAGTTTTAAACTAAAATGAATATAAGATATTAAAAAGTCATAAGGAGTTGTAAGTCCATGTCTAATAAATAGTAGAACCTATTGGGTCACACATAAAAGCCAATTAGCTTCCTAATTGATGGAGAAACTTTTCTAAGTATTAGAAACCTATCTCCTAGTGGACTAATTTTATGGAACCAATTTTCAAAGTTATTTTTGACTTGATTAATTTAAGTGTTAAATTAATTAATTAATTTAAGAAGTTAAATTAGATAATAATTAAGGAGTTAATTATTTAGTGCCAACACGGCCATCAATTGGTCAAGTTAAGCTAGTTTGACTTAAGAGATAAGTCAAAAGTTAATTAATTAAATTAGAGAGTTTAATTTAATTAATGGAAAGAATGAATTTTGGACAAAAAATTCAAATGAAGAGTTCATTTGAGTTGGCAATTTAATTAATTTGAAATTAGATTCCAAATTAAGTTAAAATACACATGAAATTCAAATATAATTTGAAATTCAAGGTTGCCAAGTAGCTGCCCACCACCCTTGAGGAAGGTGTGATGTGTAGTTGGCATCACACCATCCTCCCTCTATATATATAGAGAGAGGTAAGGATATTTAGCAGCTTATTCTATTTTGTGAAGGATTAGATTCTATCACAATTCTCTCCAAAAACCTCTTGCAAGTATTGCATTCATGCGTTGAAAAATTTGCTCTCTTCTCCTTCTTTGCTACCTAAAATCAGCCTCCACCATAGAAAATATACTCTCTTATTCTAGATTATTGATTGGAGATTTTGAATTATTTAATTGGTGTGTAGATTATACAATAGAGGCAAAGAAGAGAGTTTGCTTGTTTTGGAGATCTATCTACAGAATCCAATTTGGAGACTTTCTCTAGGATGTTCTAGAAGGTTTTTTAATATCAATTTTTTACAATGGGTTCTTTAATGAGTTTAGATGCTCAATTAATATTTTTGGAATTTTGGAGGTGTTTTGGTTGGGAGAGTTTTGCACCTTTCCAGTCGTGCCAGTAGCAGATAGTTTTTGGAGTTGTGAAGAGTTCACAAGTCACTCCATGGATTTTTCTTTTCAAGGTAATTCTCTC
>JACGDI010002876.1:1418671-1462647 GCA_014898725.1 Jacaranda copaia
TCCAGGTATTGTAGACATTGCCTCATTTGCATCCCTGAGCATTTTGAATTTCCCATTTATCGTGCTATGTGTGGTGGTGTATGAAGAGTTCTTAGAGTCTCGTTCCAAAGAATCACTAGTGACCACTATGTATGAGGAGGCGATGAAGGAATTTAAGGGTTTTGTTGAGTTCTTTGAGGTAGTCAAGGTGGATATAGGCACATGTAGCACTAGATCTAATTATCAAAGCTCAAAATGACAAAATAAATAGGCTACATGTGAGTCCAAGGATTTAAACATTCCATTGATTTAGATTTAGTATGAGGATTAACTTAATTCACTTCAATCAAAGAAAAACTAGGAAGAAGCTTTCAACTCTTTGAAACTATCTTCCCAGAGCAACTTCTACCCAACCAAATGATTTTTTCTCTAGCTAAAAATTTTATTGGAACAAGCTAACACCTTGATGGACTTGTAGTTCAAATTTTAGCTCAATCAAAAATTGGAAAGTTCCTCCAGAACTATCTCCAAGTTGTTGTCAAAACTGGATCTCCAAAAAACTAGCAATATAATTGTCCTACCGCTAATGATAAGATCCACACACTAATGCAATATCCAATTCTCCTCAACATTAGTAGGATAATAAAGAGGAGAAATGATAGTATGAAGGCTTGATTTGGAGGTAGGAGAAAAATAGAAGTGAAACTTCAACACATGAGGCAACATTTGGAAATTGGAGGGAAAATTGAAAAATCTAATTCTTAGATCAAATTCACATGGAGTGTAATGCAAGCAAAAGTGTTCATTGTTTCCCTCTATATCTACATATAGAAGGAGGATGGTATTGGAATAATGCCCCACAAGCTAATTAGATTGACCTTGTGAAATATTTCCTTGTAAGATAATCTTGATTTAATAGTATTCATTATATGGCCATCTTCATTTCACTAGCATTTGGTTGAAGCCCTTAGATCACATAAGACTATAGACCTTGGTCACACAATGAGTAGTGGTCATGGATTAAGTCTTAAATGGTTGTCATCTTAAATCTTTCAAGTCATAGGATCTTACGAGATAGGGCATCTAAGATTCAAATAGATTTGCACTAATAATACATAAATTCAAGGGTTGGATATTGCTCTATTCCATGAGCAATGCCATATGAGATATGGGTGCATGTTAGTGGGTGCTTGTTAGAAAACATGGCACTGAAGGCCTACTTAGAGAATCCACTAGATAGCTAAAGTGACAAGTCGGTAGTAGCAAGTTCTCTAACTTATACTAGTGCATGTAATTAGTCCTTTCACCTGAGAATCTATGGTATCCTTGTGTTTAGATCCTCATATTTTGACTCTTCCTTGGTCACCTAATGGGTCGTTCAGGTAGAGATTATGCATGAGCTACTTAGATATAGAAGTTTGTGAGATTCAAGATGGAATCCAACTCCTCATCATTGTGAAAAGCGAATGCATCTCTTATTTATTCTATAATGATCGATTCTAAGAAACTTTTTAGCAATGTAGTATGACAATTTAGAAAAGGAGTTTTCTAAAGATGAGGTCATAAAGTGGAATCGAACATTGAGAATAGAAATATAATATCAAAGCTATTAGGAAGCTAGCAAATATCTTACCCTAGGCCTCTTTCAGGAGATAAGAGACAGAAGAACCATACTTGCTTGGTATGCATAAAGCTAGAATTGTTCTCCAAAAGTATTTATTTTAGCTAATTCATTGGGCTCCATGGATTTGAGTTAGGCATCAACTATGGAGATTAGGTACTTTTCAATTAATGGAGATTAATTGAATTGAGTCGATTAGTTAAAAGGAGTTCAAACTAAGATGAATGTAAGATATTCAAAAGTCACAAAGAGTTGTGAGCCCATATTCAATGAATGGTAAAACCTAATGGGTCACACACAAAAGCCAATTGCATTTCCTATATAATGAAGGAATTTTCTAAAAGTGAGAAAATCACTCCTAATGGGCCGATTTTGAGATTGGAGAAATTAGGGTCATATTTTGACTTGATTAATTTAATTGTTAAATGGATTAACTAATTTAAAGAGTTAAATTAGATCAATAATTAAAGAGTTAATTATTTGGTACCACATGACCATCAATTGGTCAAGTTGGCTTAAAGAGTTAACTATGATCCAGCTTAAAAAGTTAAGCTAATTGACTTAAGAGTTAAGTCACCAGTCAATTAATTAAATTAAAGTATTAAATTTTATTAATGAGGAGAATCTATTTGTAGGAAAAATTCAAATGAAAGGTTCATTTGGTGTAGCATTTGAATTAATTTAAAATCAGATTCCAAATGAAATTGAAATATACATAAAATTTAAATTCAAATTTGAATTGCAACTTGCCGACTTGCAAGGCCAAGTTGGGGGTCACCTTGAAGAAGGTGTGATGCCACCTTGGCATCATACCATCCTCATTCTATATATTGATATATATATAGAGAGAGAGAGAGAGAGGCGGCGACTTGCATCGCTTGTGAAGAATTAGATTCTTTTACATTTTTCTAGTGGAGATCCACTATCAAGGCAGCGACTTTGGCTAATTTTTCCTGGAGCTTCCTTTCAGCCTTTTGAACTGAATTTTTTACACTTGCTTTATCAGTACATTGAGAACATTCTGTGAAATTCTTGAAATTTTTGAAGGAGTTTAGTTTGTGCAAAAGTTGCTCACTCTCCATTGTGCCGCTGGAAGGCAGATTCAAGTTGTTGGATTGATCTTCCGCTTTCTCCTTGGATTTTTGCAAATCAAGGTGATTCTTTATCCAAATCTGAATCAACAGAATTTTTAGATCCTTGTTATCATGTATAGCCTAGTTAAAATCCATTTTTATAGCTTTAATTATTGGACCTTAGCACTACACATGACTTCAAGTGGTATCGGAGCCTAATTCATGCTTTGATTTGGATTTTTGAGTGATTGATTCATGTGATGAATTGATCAAAATCACCAAATTATTGATTCATATGATGGATTGAGGTGTTTGGATGACATTGTGTGTGGCTCCTTGATTGATGAATTGAAAGCATACTAATATGTGTTTTAAGTGTTAATTCATATGATTAGTATGTTTTAATTCATAGCTTCTAATGTTGAATGTTGATTTAGAATTAGTTGATGTTATATGTTGATATAGCATATTGTTGATGGCCTAAAAGAGTTTTGGTCATTTTTGGATTCAATTTGACTGGAGTTTTGTTGGAGTTTTTTTAGGAATGTGATTCTCACTTTAACTTGCTTTTAAAAGCGTAATTTACCACTTGAAATTTCATTTTTAAATGGTGTTTTGAATCTAGAATTTCATCTACAATGTGTGTTTTAATGTTTAGAAAGTGTCCTAAATATTTTGGTGTGCAAAAATTGAGCTAATTAGCATTTGACTCGAGCAAAACTTGAAAATAGGACATATTGCCCTTCCTGGCCGAGTGTTGGTCAAGTAGTAGTGCACGATGGGCTTACCAGCTATGCAGCAATGCACCCAGCCTGGGCAGGCAATAGTCAAATTTCATTTTGGCTTGATTTTGGTTGATTTTTAGCTCCTTCAAGTGAGAAAAAGAGTTTTGAACGACATGATAGATGCATAAATATTGTGCAAGTTCTCAAAATTATGTTTGACATTTTTTATTGCTTTGTGCAAGTTCTAAAAACTTATTAAAGTTAATCTTCAAGTTGATGTATAATTGTTATGCTAGCTCTTGCTCGGCCAATTATTTGTTTATGAGATAAGCCTCAGGAACACTTGGTTGTAGGACTCTCAAGTACTAGACCTCATCTGCAATCTTTATATTTCTTCTCATCATTTGACAAATTCACATAGGCAGCACCAAAATGATATTGCACGAAAATGAAATCGAGATTCTTTTGGGTAGTTAACAAAATGATTTCTCCTCCCCCTAGTTTCTCTTGGGGCTTAGTACTCATATTTTATTTCTTGATGAACTTTAGCCCATTAGGATTTTGTTGCCTATTTTCGTAGGATTAATTAATTTGGACTTTCTAGCATTTTTTTATTTAGTTGTTTTCTTTTGATCTATTGGGGCCTTTTTAATCTTTTGGTCCTTTTACCCTTGTGAGCTTAATTAGTCATATCAAGTACTAATTCTTTCATAGCTAGAACAAAATTTCTACCTCCCAAGTAGAGGCGGCAATGTGGGCTAGAGTAATGGGCTCAACCGAATATACATGTTTTGAATTGGGTTGGACCTTAGAGTTTTAGAAATGAGTTCAAGTAGGTTGGCTTGAGGTGAGTTTTATTGAATATGGGTTCAAAATGGATTTAAGCAGGTTTAAAATTGGTTTAAGTAAACTCAAATGGGTTTATTCAAAAAGTTAAACTAAAAAGTTTAATAAATAAAAAAAATTATTTTGATTTAATAATAAAAGCCTATAATGTTTTTGCTTTTCGTTTTTGTCAAGTGTCATAGTTTATTTCTAGATTTTTAATAATCTTAAATATTTTAATAAATTAATAAATTTATTAAATGTCTAAAATTAATCTTGAACTTCAAATATACTAATAAATTAATTGTCTGAAATTCTTTCAGCATATAAATTCTAGTGTATATATTATATCTTCAAGTCATAAGAACAAAAATTGTGTTTATTAATTCCAAAAAGAAAATATAAATTTGTCACTTAGGAAAAATAGCATATCAAATCGCCAATTGTAAGATTGAAATTTAACTCATATAATTTAATTTTTGAAAAGTTAACCTAAACTATAACACTTATGATTAAAAATTTAATATACTTTGTAATGCAAAAGCTATGCAATTAAGTTATCAATTTTGTCATCAAATAAGCATTACTCATAATTAATTCTTGCACTACTCGTAATTAATATTTAATGCAATTGCATATTGCAGAAAGATTAATAAAATATACATTTATCATCTCATATATTATAAATATTGTACTAAATATGATGCAAAAGGTATATAAATGTTAGTATTGTCTTTTTAATTAATTTCTTTAAATAAATATAATGAATCAATTTTTTTATTTTTTATTTTTTATTTTTTATTTTTGTATTGGACCTATTTTGAGCCCAACTTAACATAATTTGAATATAGTTCTAAATCACTTTGAACCCAATTCACTTTCAATCCACGTATTTTAATCCATATCAAATTCATTCCATTTTAAACGCAATCCATATGAGCCCAAATTAAGCCAAACCCAATATGAGCTACCCGTTTGTCACTCATACTCCCATCCTCAATTATATAAATAAATTTTGTGCGCCAAACCTAAAAAATTTGTTATGCTAAAATCAATTCTTGTATAATCAAATTATATATATCCAATTGGAACTTCTGCCAAACTCAACCTTTGAAAAAAGGCATTTGACAATAATATATTCTGTTTAAACTTCAATTACTTGTCAAACAATTGATCGAAGTCCCTCTACAAGAACTATGGATGCACTGAAAAACAGAAAATTAATGAAGTTAATTCCGAGGACAAAAACAAAAACGAAAAACATGTATTGTGATAAAAACTTGTGGGCGTAAAAAGGATATGGTCCCATGTAAAAATGAGCTGTGGTTGGGTGGCAAGCAAAAGTGTACCAAATGAGTCCTAAACATTGCTTTGTTGTCTAGCGAAAGAGTATGTCTATGATATGAAGAGCCTATTTTCCTTTGATATATATATATATATATATATATATATCCACCTCTATCCACTAGTCTCCAATCGACATTACTTGGTGGGAAAGGGCCTTTTTAAAGCTTAGATATGACTACTCCTAATATTGGTATATTACATTTTTCTCCTTTCTTTTGTCCATTTATAACGCCTTCCACATTTTACTGTCCTCCTCAAATACCCACTTGATAATGCATTAAAATATATAAGTCGATCACGAAGATTCCATCTACATTCTTCGCTTGAAAAACGAGAAATAAAAATTATCATTGAGAAAGTTAATTTACCTATTTGTTTATACGATAATCAGTAACAAGAACTACAAATTTAGAGCAATTGCTGGCTATAAATATTTCAATGTCATGCATATCAGCATCACCTATCTCTTACTTAATCTAACAAATTGAATCATTTTCTCGAGAAATACAAAATATTTGAGTAATACAAATGAACAGATATGTTTAATGATAAGAAAAAATTTAAAAAAGAATATTAATAGGAACTAAATTGATGATAAAATAAAATTTTATGTCATGAACAATTATTTTATTGATGGTCAAACACTACAAAAAATTAGAACATTAGTTACGATCAACCCATTGTTAATGCTAAAAATCATAGCTTTAGCTATAAAATTAATCTAATCAAATTCGAAGTAGATACTCTTATAACTTACTCTCACCACAATCAATGCATAGCTGATCATGATTGTTTTAGTTTTTATATGCATATTTATTTTTTTATGGAGAATGCATAGCTAATTTATTGTGCTTCCAACAAACATGGTTATGGATTGATAGATAATAATAATAATTATTATTATTATTATTATTTGTTTAAAAAGTTACATTTGCCATAAAAATTTGTTGTTACAATTTATAGTGATGGCTACAAAGTTAATCTCATAACAAATTTTACACAGCGGATACCTAATTTTTTTATAGTAAAAAATGAAACCCATTTTTAGTTTTGTTTTCCGTGTTTTAGTAGCATAACAATTAATATTGATTAAATTTTATTAATTCTAAATATATTATAGTAATTATTTATTTTAAAAAATGAAAGGATTAAAGTATTGGGAGCATCGTAAATGGAACATTCAAGTTAGTTTATCAAGCCTTTCATGTGAAATAAATCAGTCATAACTTATTTCGTATATTAGCCCATTAATTCCTGATTAGGATACCTTACCAAATACGATGATAATTGAAGCAGGATCAAGGTGAAGATCATCCTTCTAGAGTCTCCATGGTTCTGCTAAGATTGTCGCGATCCTACCACAATTTGGAATCCTAAAGTCAAACTCAGTTGGAGGCATTACGACGTATCCCAACAATAAATGTTCAGGTCATTAAATCAGATATAACAATATTGTTGAGATGATAAAAATAGTAAGAAATTGATTGTGTGCCTGATGAAACGGTCATCATTGGTCTATTTGTAGTGCTAAGCGATATGGATAAGCTGGCTTGTTGTCTTGATTTTGAGTTGTTCATAATTAAGATAATCTAATGGTGGTACTTGATAAATTCAAGACTGGACTTAGACTGGTTAGAATAAAATAAGGATCATATTAGAATAATTTTACCCACCCCATTTAATAATTTAGTGTGCTAGAACTTGGATCCCATGTTACGGTCCAATCAGCTCAAGACATAATTGTATGCACGGCCCATATCATTAAGCCCTCAAGATTTTCAAAAGTTGGAGGGAAGTCTTCTTTTGAAAATTTTTGAATTTAACTTCCTCATCCCATCTTGGTGAATGCCCTTAGGTTTCTTTCCTAATGCTTAGTGTAGTGCATTACATTACTCTTTCCACAATCCAAATATAAGTGGAGACTTGTTTTGTCATAACTTACACTTTCAAGGGTTTCTGGTTTTTTCTAGAGACTTCCATCAGTCTCCATTTGTGAAACATGTCCTCAAAAAGTTCTTCTGACAAAACTCTTATTAGATGTGTTTGAGAACTATGATGCACCGTCTAATTTCTTGCATTGATGAACCATGGTTCTCATGATAAGAACCCTTTTTCTTCACATAACTTAGATTAGAATGATGCCTTAGCCCTTAGGATCAAGGGTAGTAAGGATGCAACTATGGAGGCAAAGGGGTTGAATTTGATATGAGGAGGTCGTAGATTACTACATTTAAAGCTTCAATCTTCTATCCCATAGGATAGCACTTAACAACTAAGGCGTTTGGGTCGTAATTCCTCAAGGAAAATAGAGCATGTATAATCCTCTTGCACATTTGCTAAAATTTTACATAGCAACCCTTGAAGCAGGTCTTAGGTTTCCAATTTCTTTTGATATACGCAAGTCTTGGAGTGTCTCAACCAATGCTCAACATAGTTGCTTCCAATTTCCTATATGCACATCTTGGACTTTATTGTTGTGATGAGGCATTATAATATTACACCATCTTTTCCAAACTTTTGCTCGATCGGTTTGATCTCTTCCTTTATGTGGAGTAGTGAGAAGGGCATTTTTATAGCACAAAAATGTTCCAAATTGTTAACCAATATTCTTTTCTCCTTGGGGCATTAGAATGAAAAATTCATTTTTATCTATTCTTTTTCCAAACATCGCTTCAATCTTAGACATCAATAGCACAATAAGAAGACAAAATCATGATTTGGGCCACTTGACTTCAAAGAAAGTTTTGTTGAAAAGAAGCTTGTTGCATCCCGGCTATATGCTAAGATTTAAACTAACAAGAACATTCACATGATCAATTTTATTTCCTCTAAGCTAACAGGAGACCCTTATCTTAGTATAGCACATTTTGCAATTTTCATTCATTTGAACTTTATACATATAGCTGCCAATTGTTTCTTTTCTAATGGTAAATTGGTCATAGATGCCATTGTCATGAAAAATTTGTGGAAGAAAAAGAAGAACAAATTGATGACTAAAGTTAAAACTCTATCAAAGGCTTCTAAACTAACACTTTGCAACTTGCTTCCAACATGCAAGTCACCAAGAAAGTAACAAACGAGGCCTTATAAATTTGATAGGGTCTCCCACTAATCAAGAAGTTGTCTAATGATTGAAAACTGAAAAGGAAGTGACATCTTTGCAATCAAAATTATTCCTAACTTAATTTAACTCTTAGCTCCTATTAGCCTCATAAAGATATTACTTCTAATCATGCTTCCAAAGCCTCTTCTAAAACTAAGGATAGAGAAGCATATGCTTGTTTGACTAATAATGAGTTACTTCTATAAAACCTTCAAGATTTAAAACGACCTTCTAAAAGCAAGTAAAGCACTAGGGTCCAATTATCAAAACTTCAAAAGTATGAAATTAACTAGTGCTTACAAGTATAATAAGAATATAATCATGCTAGGGATCAAATTTGGTGAGAGCATCACCTTGAAAAGTAAAATCCAAGTAGAGACTAGTGAACTCTTCACTACTCCAAAAACTGTCTGCAACTGGTGCAGCTGGAAGAGTGTGAAAATCACCCAACCAAAACTCCTCCAAATACTCTAAAAACATTACTAGAGCTTCTCAACACCTTGAAAATCACTCTGTAAAAATTTTGGATCAAAAATATTTTTGGAACTCCTAAAATAAATTCACCAAACTGGACTCTGTCCAGGTGGATCTCCAAAATCTAGCAAGTCAAGTGCCTTGCTTCTATTGTTATGATCTACACACCAATTAGATATTCTAAAATTGTTGGTTTATAAGTTGGAGTAAGACCAGGGATATAATAATGGTGGAGGCTGATTTTTGGTTGGAGGGAAGAAGAAGAAAGCAAAGCTTTCAACACTTGAATACAATGCTTGCAAGATGGCTTTAGAGGGAATTTTGCAAAGAATCTAGTTATTCATACCAATTCTGATAGTGGCTGACCATCTTTGTATATCTTTATATAGATGATAAAAATGTGTGATGCCAAGTTGGCATCACACAATACATGAAGAGGGGTAGCCAAATGGAGTTGCCAAATTAAATTCAAATCTCATTTAAATTGCTTATGAATTTTAATTTAATTTGTAATCTAATTTTAAATTAATTAAAATGTCAACTCAAATGAACTCTTCATTTGAGTTTTTCCGTCAAAATTCATTCTTCCCTTTAATTAATTAAACTATTTAATTTAATTAATTATCCTTTGACTTAACTCTTTAAGTCAAACTAGCTTAATTCTTTAAGCTTAATTTTGTTAACTTAACTCTTTAAGTCAACTTAACCAATTGATAGTCATGTTGGCACCAAATAATTAACTCTTTAATTATTGATCTAATTTAACTCTTTAAATTAGCTAATTAATTTAACACTTAAATTAATCAAGCTAAAATTGGCATTCAAAATTGGTACCTAAAAGTCGATCTCCTAGGAGTTGATTTTCTAAAATTTAGAAAATTTTCTCCATTAATCAGAAAGCTAATTGGATTTTGTGCGCAACCCAATAGATTCTACCATTCATTGATATGAGCTCAAAACACCTTGTGACCTTTTGAATATCTCATATTTATTTCAGTTTAAAACTCTTTTTAAACTAATCAACTTCATTCAATTAATCTCATTAATTGAAGAGTACCCAATTTTCATAGTCAATATCCAACCTCAAGCCCATGGAGCCCAACTAATTGTATGAAATGAATATTTTAGAGAACTATCATTGCTCTATGCTTACCATGCAAATATGGTTCTCCATCTCCTACCTCCGAAAAGAGGCCTAGGGCAAGACATTTGTTGGCTCCCTAATAGCCTCAATACTATACATCTATTCTCAATGTTCGATTCTCTTATGTGACCTCTCACTTGGAAAACTCCTTTTCTAAATTTTCACACCACCTTATGCAAAAATTCTAGGAATCGATCATTATAGAATATAAAGGAGATACACTCGCCCTTTACTACAGCGAAGAGTTAGATTCCATCTTGAATCTCACAAACCTCTATGCCAAGTGGCTCATACCCAATCTCAACATGAAAAACCCACTAAGTAGTCAAGGAAGAGTAAAAGCATGAGGATCGAACACAAAGTTACCATGGATACTTATGTCAAATGATTAATAATATGCATTAGCGTATGCAAAAGAACTAGCCACTACGACTATCTAACAGATTCTCTAGTAGGTCTTCTATACCTAATTTTATAATAAGCACCCACTAACACACACCCGTATCTCATACAATTGCTCATGGAATGGGGCAATCTCTAACTCTTAGATTTATGCAACGTTAGTGTAAGCCTATCTGAATCTTAGATATGCTATCTCATAAGATCTTATGACTTGAAAAATTTAAGATCACAACCATGTGGGACTTATTCCATGGTCACCAAATCAAGTCTCATAGTCATAGGTGATTAAGGGCTTCATCCAAATGCTAGTGAAGTGATATAGAGCATAAGATGAAGATGGCTATATAAAGAATATCATTCAATCAAGATTGTACCACGAGTAAAATAATTTACAAGGCCAATCTCATTTGCTTGTAGACTACTATTCCAACATCTCCCACTTGCCCTAAAGCTAATGCCCTATGGCCTTAAGACCTATCTTCATAAGATGTCCTTTAAAGACCTTTAGCTTTTAGGGGTTTAGATAGTAGTTCTGCTATATTTTTTTCTAAGGCAACTTTTATCCACTTAGTTGTCACATCTATCAATTGATATCATATATCGATTGGTAACACATGTATTATCTTTAGATCACTTGATGAGATCTTGGATCAAGTCCTAAATTGCCTTCCAAAGACAATATAGGCTCATGCATGCTGGGTAATACATCAAACACTTAGATAAAGTTTTTATCCAAACATCTTTCTTTTGTAGTTTCCAAAACCACAAAGTATTTCGCCTTAGTGGTTATCTAGGTCATAGTGTCTAGTGAGTACTCTTCTAACCCACTATGCCACCATTAAAGCAAAATATGTATTCAAAAGTGGATATTAGGTCATCTATATCAGATTGAAAACTAAAATCCAAAAACTTTGTGAGTTTCGATTCTCTATTGCTGTATACCTAAAACAAGTCTTTAATCCTTCTCAGGTACTTAAGAATTGTTTTAACGGCCCTCCAATGACATTCACCAAAATCAAATTGGAACCTATTCGTAACACTTAGTGAGTGTGCCACAACCGATCTTGTACATTGAACGGGATATAATTATGCTTCCATATAGTAGACGCATAAGGTATGTGGGATATTTTATGTCTCTCATCATGAGTCTAGGGGGTCATAAACTTGGAGAGACTAAGATTGAGACTTTTAAAGTTTGTTGATGTCATTATGAGACTAAGGGATAGGACAATCCTAAGCCTAGTTCGTGAACTTTTTGCATGTCTCTAGATCTACAATAATCCCAAAGGGATTAGGAATACCATGATATAAAACTTATATCCATCTCTAAGATCTAGAACAATTTTTGAGGTTAAGTTACTCGTGGAAGTTTGGCACCATTGGTTTAGTGGTTTCCAAAATAACATTGAGTGGAATTTTAGCCATTCTTAAGATTTCACAAATCCTCAAAGGTGAAAAAGAGAATATACATGTGATTGAATTTGATTTTAAAACATGTTCATGGTTTTTCAAGCATATTTTTCTCTTCTATTTTATCAAATCCTTTACCCCTAAGAAGAAATTGGGAAATCAAATTTTCTAGTGAGAATTAGGACTCCAATAACTCGTCAATGGACTCCTTGACCGAGTGCCATCCTTAAGCAATCAAAAGGTAAGCAAAGTTTGCTAATTGCATCTCATGAAACTTTTAATATATTTTGCCTCACTTTTCATATAAACCCACATGATCATGTACCATTTATACTACTAAATGTTAGGTCAAACCCACTAATCTAAATTTATCTCAAGGCGACCTCATGACATCCCCCGTGATCGAGTGCCAATGTGTGAGAGTTCCCAAATCAAAGATGCATCTTATGCTAAGTGTATGCTCACAGCTTTCCTCCTAAGTGTGACCCCGTGACCGAGTGCCATCACATAAAATCGGTAGCATCATCATGGCATACACTATCGATGGAAGGTTTGGATTAATTAAAAATCTTTTAACTTGTATCCATTTTGACTTAATATTTGAAAAATACTTAGACATTTTAAGTAAAGAGATTTTGCTTGCAAAGATCTCATCATTTTTTATTTTCTGATTTAGGTTCTTTGTATCTTAATCATGCATCTCATACATTAATATGATATGGAAAGTGTAAATAAGTAAATACACCTAGGATGCTCCTAGGATGGGATCACAATAAACCTAGCTAAGCGATACACTTAGAGCCATAGGTGCATTACTCGGTTGATTTTAAGTAGGTTGATTAAATCTAACTATTACATGAGTGTATCCTATACATTCATGGGTCTTCAAAAGGTTTTCATACCTTTATTAGACTCATTTGCTCCACACAATAGTTATATGAATTGGAAATTCTCACGCCTGGTGATTCTACCCTCATAAGAATTACAAGATAGAAAATAAAAGGCATGCAATCCCCAATTTAATACAACCCATTTTAACAACTTCAAAATAAAGAAAATCAATATTAAAGGCTCATGATCATCCACATTTATTCATCATTCATTCAATAATTAAATACACAATAAATAAATCTAGAATTAACAATTAATTCAAACAATTTATAAACAAATAATTGGCCAAGCAAAAATAAGCATAACCATTATGCATCTCATTTTTGCAAGAATTGTAGATCAACTTTAACAAGATTAAAAAAGCAATAAAAAATGTCAAACATAGTTTTGAGGACTTGCACAACACTTGTGCATCCACAAAATATGATTTAACATCATTTTTAGCCACTTAAGGGGCAAACAATTGGCTCAAAACTTGTCCAACCCTCAACAAGGCACTACTGGCCAAGCTTGGTACGTGGTTGGGCAATAGCCTTCAGTCACTGCCTGGCTAGCTTGCAATGAAGCTGCCAGTAGCCCCTGTTTTTGGGTCAAATGCTAGTCAAGTCTATTTTTAGCTCAACTTTTGTGCGCCAAAAATTCTAAAGCACCCTCTAAACATGAAATCACATATTATAGATCAATTTTCAGATCTAAAAATATTTTCAAAATTGAAATTTCAAATGCTCAATCATGCCTCAAAAATCAAGTTCAAGTGAGAATCAAATTATCCTAAAATCTCCAACCAAACTCCAATCTAATTGGATCCAAAAATGACTAAAACTATTTTGATCAATCATCAACATGTTGTATCACCATTTAACATCAATTAATGCCAAATCAACTATCAACATTAATCACTATGAATTAAAACATACTAACTACATGAATTAACAATTAAATCACATAATCGCATGCTTTCAATTCATCAATCTAGGAGCCACACACAACATCAACCAGATACTCCAATCCATCAATTGAATTGAGAATTTGGTGATCTAGATTCATCCATCACATGAATCAATCAACCAAGAAAAATCCAAATCTAAGCATCATTTAAGCTCTTATACCACTTGAAAGCAAGTAAAGCACTAGGATTCAATTAACAAAACTTCAAACGCATGAAATTAACTAGTGCTTACAAGAAAAAAAAAAAGGATATAATCATGCTGGGGATTCATATTTTGTGAGAGCATTACCTTGAAAAGAAATATTCATAGAGAGACTAGCAAACACTTCACTATTCTAGAAGTAGTCTACAACTAGCATAGTTGGAAGAGTGCAAAAATCGCCCAATCAAAACTCTTCCAAATACTCTAAACAACTTATTGGAGCTTCTCCAAACCTTGACAATCTCTCTGTAAAAATTTTGGATCGAAAAGCTTTCTAAAACTCCTTGGATAAATTCACCAAACCAAACTCTGTGTAGGTAGATCTCCAAAATCTATCAAGTCAAGTGCCTTGCCTCTATTGTTATGATCCACACACCAATTAGATCTTCCAAAATATCTAGTCTATAAATTGGAGTAATACCAGAGATACAGTAATGGTGGAGACCAATTTTAGGTTGGAGGAAAGAAGAAGAGAACAAAGCTTTCAACATATGAATGCAATGCTTGCAAGATGGTTTTGGAGGGAATTTTGCAAAGAATTTAATTCTTCACACCAGTTGTAATAGTGGCCAGCCATCTCTCTCTATATCTATATATAAATACTGCAAATATAAAATGCCAATTTGGCATCACATAATGCATGAAAGGGGGGCCAGCCAAGTGGGGTTGCCAAGGTGGCAAATTAAATTCAAATCTCATTCGAATTTCATATGCATTTAAATTTAATTTGGAATCTAATTTCAAGTTAATTAAAATGCCAACTCAAATGAACTCTTCATTTGAATTTTTCCTCCAAAGTTCATTCTTCCCTTTAATTAAATTAAACTCTTTAATTTAATTAATTATCCATTTACTTAACTCTTTAAGTCAAACTAACTTAACTCTTTAAACTTAATTTTGTTAACATAACTGTTTAAGTTAACTTGACTAATTGATGGTCATGTTGGTACCAAATAATTAACTTGTAATTATTGATCTAATTTAACTCCTTAAATTAGTTGATTGATTTAACACTTAAATTAATCAAGACAAAATTGACCTTCAAAATGGGCACCTAAAAATCGGCCTCGTAGGAGTTGATTCCCTAACATTTAGAAAATTTTCTCCATCAATTAGGAAGCTAATTAGATTTTCTATGTGACCAAATAGGTTCTATCATTCATTGAACATGAGCTTACAAGTCCTTGTGACTTTTGAATATCTCATATTTACTTTAGTTTAAAACTCCTTTCAAATTAATCAACACAATTCAATTATTCTTATTAATTGAAGAGTAGCCAATCTCTATAATTGATGTCCAACCTGAAGCCAATCGAGCCCAACTAATTGGCTAAAATAAATATTCTAGAGAACCATCATCGCTCTATGATAACCATACAAATACGGTCCTTCCATCTCCTACCTCCCGAAAGAGGCCTAAGGCAACATAGTTGTCGACTCCTCAATAGCCTTAATACTATGCATCTATTCTCAATATTCGATTCTCTTGTGTAACCTATTTTTTGAAAAATTTCTTTTCCAAATTGTCACACCACCTTGTGTAAAAATTTTTAGGAATTGATCATTATAGAATACATAGGAGATGCACTTGCCCTTCACAACAATAAGGAGTCAGATTCCATTTTTGATCTCACAAACCTCCATGCCAAGTAGCTCATATCCAATCTCAACTCAGAAAACCCCCCTAGGTGGCCAAAAAAGAGTTAAAGACCGGATACAAGGTTGCCATGGATCCTCAGGTTAAAGGACTAATAATATGTACTAGCATAAGCAGGAGAACTAGCCATTACCGACTTGCCACTATGACTATCTAGCGAATTCTCTTGTGGGTCTTCAGTGCCTTATTCTCTAACAAGCACCCACCAACATGCACCCATATCTTATATAGTTGCTCATGCAATAAAGTAATCTCTAACTCTTGGATTTATGCATTGTTAGTGCAAGTCTATCTGGATCTTAAATGTTCTGTCTCATAAGATCCAATGACTTGAAAGATTTAAGATCACGATCATGTGAGACTTATTCCTCAGTCACCAAACTAAGTCCTGTAGTCATAGGGATCTAAGAGCTTTATCCAATTGCTAGTGAAGTGATACAGAGCACAAGATGAAAATGGTTGTATAAAGAATATCATTCAATCAAGATAGTACAATGAATGAAATAGTTTACAAGGCCAATCTCATTAGCTTACAAGATACTATTCTAATATTCTCCAACTTTCCCTAAAGCCAATACCTGATGGCCTTGAGACCAATATTCATAAGATGTCCTCTAAAGACCTTTAGTTTTTAAGGATTTAGACAATAGTTCTGCTATATTCTCTTCTGAGACAACTTTTATCCACTTAGTTGTCATCTCTTTCAATTAATATCATATATCAAATAATAATGCATTTAATGTCTTTGGGTCTCTTGATGAGATCTTAGCTCAAGTCCTAAAATATTGTCCAAAGAGAATCATGGGCTCAAGCACGCTAAGCACTACATCCAATACTTGAATGAAGTTTTCTTCCAAACACTTTCCATTTAAAGGTTTATGTGGCACTAAAATCCAAATATTTTCAAACATAATTGAATGAACTAGCTCACACACCACCACTAGGATCTCAACATACATGGACTTCAGATTTATAGAAGGAAAATACCTTGGTGAAATCAAAAAACAAAGAGCAAGAGCAAAACTCTCTTTAACAGTTGAACAAGCTCTTCATTGGAGAAGCAGAATCACCACCAATATTTCCTTTGTTGGACTCTTCCTTTTTGGCTAGAATTTTTACTAGAATGTGTCAACCCTTTGAGGATTCTACAGCTCAAAATTTAGCCCAATCAAAACCCCAGATGGTCTCCTAGAACAAGCAATAACCAGCTGCCAAAAATTGATCCAACAAGAGCAAGAGCAACTAAAATGGATTGCCTCTAATGTAACAATTCACACACCATAACTATGGCTTGTTCTCTATAGAATGGCTAGAGAATATCTATAGAGAATGTGAAAGGAAAGGCCAGGAATATGGAGATGGAAGGAGGAGAGAGTTAGAGAGAATAATGGGAGGCTAACAAATTAGATTCCCACCACACAATATTGTTGAGAGAGAAATCACACTTAGCATGCACACCCTCACACATGGCTGGCCATCCTTCTCTTATATCTATATATAGGAGTGGGATAGTGCATGGTCACACGCCATCCTCAAGGAGGTGATGCCAAGGTGGCCACTAACTTGTGCTTAGTGAATAAGAATATCAATTAAAGCACATATTTCATCTTATGAAATATTTTGCAATTAAATTTCAATTCCATATTATATGTACCCTTTATTTAATTATGCTCCCCAAAAACGAACTCTCCAACTTAATTAAATTAAATATTTTAATTTAATTAATAATAATTTGACTTAACTCTTAAGTCAAAGTGCTTAACTATTTAAGCCAGTCAAAAATTAATTTAACCCTTAAATTAATTTTGACCAATTGATAGTCATGTGACATCAATTAATTAACCCTTAATCGATTGACCTTAATTTAACTCTTAAATTAATTTGACCTATTTAATATTTAAATTTATCAAGCCAAATTGACTACAATTGTTCCGTTTCCAAAAATGGTCATAAAGTTTCCAACTCTTAGAAAATTCCCCTTCCTTCAATAGGCCGTGTTATTGGCTTTTATGTATGACCTATCATTCATTGGACATGGGCTCACGACTCTTTTGTGACTTTTGGAATATCAAATATTCACATCAATTTAAACTCCTTTAAACTAGGCGACTCAATTCAATTAATCTCATTAATTAAAGAGTATCCAATCTTAGTGGTTGATGTCCAACCTCAAGCCCATGGAGCCCAACTAATTGGCCAAAGTGAATGCTCTTGAAGAACCATTCTAGCATTATGCGTACCATGCAAATATGATCATTTTGTCTTATATCCCCCAGAAGAGACCTAGGGCAAGATATTTCCCTTATAACCTTAATGCTATGCTTCTTTTCTTAATGTTCAATTTTCTTTGGGACCTCATCTTTGGAAACACCATCCTGAATTGTCACATCACCTTGCTCAAGGATTTTTGGGAATCGATCATTGTAGAATACATAGGAGATGCAGTTACCTTTCACAAAGACAAGAAGTCAGATTCCATCTTTGATCTCACAAATCTCTATATCCAGTAGCTCATACCCAATCTCTACCTAAGTGGCCCGCTAAGCGACTAATGAAGAGTTAAAGCATAAAGGCAAACATAAGGTTACCATGGATCCTCAAGTTGAAAGAGCAATAATCTGCACTAGCGTAAACGAAAAAGCTTGCCACTATTGACTTACCACATCAGCTATCAAGTGGATTCTCCAAGTGGATCTTCAATGCCTTGTTCTCTAACAAACACCCACCAACATGCATTCATATCTCATATGGGATTGTTCATGGAACGGAACAACATCTAACTCTTGAATTTATGCATCGATAGTGCAAATCTATCCAGATCTTAGTGCCCTATCTAATAAAATCCTATAACTTGGAAGATTTAAAATGATGACCATGTAAGACTTATTCTAGGATCACCACCTAGTATGTGACCAAGTCCCATAGTCTTATGTGATCTAGGTGCTTCATCCAAATTCAAGTAAAGTAAATAAAGAGTATAAAAGGAATTGGCCATATAATGAATATCATTTAATGAAGATTGTCTTACAATAAAATAGTTTACAAAGCTAATCTACTTGGATCAGGGGACAATATTCCAATAATCTCGCACTTGCCTAAAATCCAATGCCCCATGGCCTTGAGACCCATCTTCTCAAGATGTCCTTCAAAAACTTTTTGTAATAGTAGTTTTGTCAATAGATCTGTTATCTTCTCTTTCGAGGCAACTCTCTCCCCTCAAATGTCACCTCTATTAATGATATCCCAGTTCAAATGATATCACCTCAAAATGTGCTTAGATCGATTATAAGTTCTTGGCTCTTTAGCTTGCGCTACCGTCTTTTCATTGTAACAAAAGACAACTACTGACTCAGCAATGCTAAGCACTACATTTAATTCTTGAATGACGTTTTTCATCCAAACACTTTTTTTTGCTACTTCTAAAGCCATAATGTATTATATCTATATGGTAGAGTCGACCATGGTGTCTTGTTTGGAATTCTTCCAACTCTCTACATTGCCATTGAGGTAAAATATGAATCCAAAAGTAGATTTGAGGTAATCTATATCAGATTGAAAACTTAAATCCAAAAACCCTTCTAGTTTCAATTTTCTATTGTTGTATACTAAGAATAAGTCCTTAGTCTTTCACAAGTACTTAAGGATTGCTTTTTCGGCTATCCAGTAACTCTCACTAAGATTGGATTGAAACCTGCTCATAACATTTGGTGAGTGTACCACATCTGATCTAGTACATTGAACTGCATACACTACACTTCTTATAGTCAAGGCATAAGGTATGTGATCCTTTGTTTCTTGTCTTTAATATTGGGGCCATAGACTTTGAGAGACGATTGCCATGTCCCATAGGAAGTAACCTTCTCTTGGATTCTTCCTTACTAAACCTCTTTAGTATTTTATCAATGTACAAAGTTTGGGAAAGCCCTAACATCTTCTTAGATCTATCTTTATAGATACATATTCCCAATATGTAGGATGCGTCTCCCAAATCTTTCATGGAGAATTGAGTAGATAACCATACTTTAGTACAGTCTAACATTTCTACCTCATACCCAAATAGAAGGATGTCATCAATGTAAAGCACAATAAATTGTACACTACTTCCATGGGCCTTCATAGACACACATGGTTTATACACAATTTTAACAAAGCCAAATGATTGGACTATCTTGTCAAAATGTATGTTCCAATTTTAGGATGCTTATTTGAGTCCATAAATGGATCTCTAGAGTTTGTAAACCTTTTGCTCACTCCCCTTAGATGTAAAACCTTATGGTTGCTCTATATAGATTTCTTTTTTAATGCTACCAAGGAGGATAGCAACTTTTACATCCATTTGCCATATCTCATAGTCATAATATGCAGCTATGGTAAGTAGAATTTGAATGGGCTTAGACATAGTGAGCAGTGAAATTTTTTTCTCAAAATCGATACAGAATCCTTGAGTGTCGCATTTTGCCACTAGCCATGCCTTAAAAGTCACCACTTCTTCATTTACTCCAAGCTTTCACTTGTAGATCCACTTGCAATCAATGAGAACTATTTTCTTTGGTGGATCTACCAAAGTCCATACTTTGTTGGAGTAGATAGAGTCCATTTTAGATCTCATGGCTTCAAGCCAATGTCCCAATTATATGCCCAACATAGCTTCCTCGTAGGTCTTTGAATCATCATCCAATTGGCCCATCTCATGAAAAAATTCAAACCTTTTAGGTTATTTCTTGATTCGGTCTGTTCTTCTTAGAGGTTATGTGCAAGACCTTTGTAGCTTGCTTGTTTCCACCATTTGTGGGATTTGATGATCATCTTGAACTTCATCAAGTTCAACAACAACGCCATTTCTATCTAATAGAAAATCATTTTCTAAAATGGTGCCATTACTTGAAATAAATACCATTTGTTCCAAGGGATCATAGAAGTAGTAACTTATAGACTCTCTAGGGTATCTCACAAACTTGTATAAAGTGAATCTACTATCCAACTTATCTCCCACTAATCATCTCACATACGCGACAGAACCCCAAACCTTGAGATATTGGTAAGACAGTGCTTTGCCATGCCATATCTAATATGGTGTCGTTGGCACCGACTTTAGAAGGACTATATTTAGTAATTTTGCCATCATTTCTAAGGTGTATCCCCAAAAGAATATGGGCACATCAATAAAGCTCATCATAGAACGCACCATGTCCAACAAAGTATGGTTTCTCCACTCAACTACTCCATTATGTTGGGGTGTGCCAAGTGGAGTCCATTGAGAGAGAATCTTATTCTCTTTTAAATAATCCAAGAATTTGGTACTTAAGAATTCACCCCCTCAATCCAATCGAAGAGCTTTAATTCTAAGTCCCTTTTACTTTTTTACTTCATTCTTATATTCTTTGAACTTTTCAAAGGCCTTGAACTTATACTTCATAAGATACACATGTCCATTTCAAATATAATCATCGATAAAGATGATAAAGTAAAAATAGCCTTCTCTCCCACTAACTCTTAGTGGACCACAAACATGCATATGGATCAAATCTAAAGGACTTATGAAGTGCTCCATTTGTCCTACAAAAAGGGCCTTGGCCATTTTTCCCTTCAAATAAGATTCACAAGTAAAATGGTCCTCAATGCTACTAACATTTAGTGTTTTAAGAGCTTTCATCTTGTTCATCCTATTTTTGGAGATATGCCCAAGTCTTGCATGCCAAAGAATGGCATCTTCTTGGTTATCTAATTTTCTTTTATTTGATTGAATATGCATTAATGAAGTTTTAGAATCAAGGATGTATAATCCATTAATCAATGTATCTTTAGCAATCAAAGAACCATTCTTTAATATTTTCAAAATCCTATTTGATATAGAAAAATCAAATCCTTCACTATCAAGAATAGGAATTGAAATGATGTTCTTAACAAGACTTAATACATAATAAATTGGATTAAGCAAAATACTAAAATTCCCCAAGCTTAACTTGATTACGCCTTAGACCATGGCCACAACTCTTGCTCCATTTCCTAGGCAGAGGATCATATCCCCTTAATGCAGACTCTTTTTTTTTCCACCCTGTATAAGAATTACAAAGGTGAGAACCATATCCAGTATCGAATTCCTATGAGGAAGAACTGGTTGTGTAATGCAATTCAATGATAAACAAACCTTTCTCAAGGGTTGCTAGGTAGACCTTATAGTTTCTCTTCCAATGTCCCAACAGTGGAAATAGTTTGCATTAGTCTTAACCTTTTTCTTAACCTTCCTAGAACTTTTCTCAAGTTTCTTCCTTTTGGAGGAAGAACTTTTCTTCCTTTTACCTCCTTTTTTTAGGCTTCTTATGCTATTTAACTTAGGGAAAAAAGCAAGCATTAGAGGCTTTTCCCTTTTCATCATCGCCTCAGCAATCATGAGCATATTCTTCAATTCATTGATCGTAACTTCTTTCTTGGACATATTAAAGTTTACAACAAATTGGTCAAATGATGAGAGCAATGACTAGAGGATCAAATCCACATAGAGGTTATTATCCATGATCATGTTAAGTTGTTCAAGCTTTTTGATGAGTCCCATCATCTTTAGCTCATGATGATAAACACTCAATCCTTCTATCATCCTTAACTTAAAAAACTTTTTAGACAATGTGAACCTTTCACATCTCAATTACACATCATACAACTCTTTTAGATACTTGTAGATTTCACTCACATGCCTCATATGCTCATGAATCTGTTGGAGCTCATTAATCATAGATGTCATCATGAGACACGTCACTTATAGATCATCATCTACAAATATAGTGAACACTTCACAGCCTCATCAGAAGGGTCATCACCTAATATGTCCAGCAGATTTTGATCTAGGACATAAATTCTCTTTTTAGAGTCTAGAATTATCTTAAGGTTTCTCAACCAATCTTGAAAGTTAGGCACAATGCGTTTATTGTTTTCTAAAATGCTTGTGAGTAGATTTTTAGCCATTTTGTTTTGGAGATTTTGAAAATCAACAAGAGGTAAAAAAAGAGAGTAAGCATATGATTGATAATTGATATTGAAAACATGTTCATGGTCTTTCAAACATATTTTTCTCCCACTATTTTATCAAATCCTTCACCCATAAAAGAATTTAGGAAAATATATTTCCTAGTAAGAAACAAGATCCCAAGGACTTGCAAGTAAACCTACAACTCGTGAGATATCTACACATAATCCAAAGGTAAGCAACTTTTGCTAATTACATCTCGTGCAATTCTTGATATATTTTGCCTCATTTTTCATATAGACCCATGACTCATGCAACATTTACACTACTAGGTGTTAAGTTGGATCTACTAATCAAACTTTGATTCAAGATGGCCCCACGACATCCCATAGCTCATGTGCCAATGCATGGGTATTCTCAAATTAAATGTGCATCTCATGCTAAGTATGTGGTCACAGCTTTCCATTATAAGTGTGACTCACGACTCGTGAAACATCACACAAATAATGGTAGCATCGACATGCCATATACTATTGGTAAAAAGCATGGATTAATTAAAAATCTTTTAATTTATATCCAATTTGACTTAATGTTTGATAAATACTTAGACATTCTAAGTAGAGGGTTTTTTAGCTTGCAAAGATCTTATCATTTTTATCATTTTATTTAGGTTCTCTATATCCTAATTATTTATCTCATACATTAATAGAATATGAAAAGTATAAATAAGTAAATAGCCTAACATGCTCGTAGGGTGGGATGACAATGAGACTAACCAAGTGATGCAATTAGACCCATAGGTGCATTGCTCAATTGATTTTAAGTGGGTTAATTAAACTAAGATATTACATAAGTGTATCCCATACATCCATAGGTCTTAAAGCCTCATTAGATCCTCTTTGCTCCTTGAAACTTTTACAAGAGAAAGAAAAACCTCACTCGTAGCAATTCTACTCTCGTAACTTTTATAAAATAGAATAAGAGGCATGCAAGCTTTATTTAATACAATCCATTTCAAGAACTTGAATTAAATAAAATCAATATTAAAGGCTCATAAGCATCCCCATTCATTCATCATCCATTCAACATTTAAATAAATAATAAATAAACCAAAATTTGACATTTAATTCCAAAAATTAAGTGCTAATCATATTAACAAATAATCGGTCATGCAAAAACAAGCATAACACTTATGCATCATATTTTTGCCACAATTGGAGATCAACTTCAACAAGTTTTAAAAGCAACCAAAAAGTGTCTAACACAATTTTAAGGCCGTGCACGACATTTATGTAACCAATGTGTATGTTTCAAAATAAGTTTGGTTACTAAAGAAACCAAATAAAAAGCTCAAAACATGTCCCAAACCCAACTGGTGGCTACTGGCCAAGGCTTGCACACTACTGGGCAGTAGCTCTTGGCCACTACGTTGCTGTGGGCTGCCAAGTGCTGGTAGCTCCTCTGTTTTTGGGATCTTGGCCGAGTCAAGCCATTATTTGCTCAAGTTTTATGCTACAAAAATTTTAGAACAACTTCTAAACATAAAACATAGGTTTAGATTTTATATTAAAATACTTTTTAAAGCTAAAATATCAAGTGCCCAAAGATGCTTGAAAATTAAGTTTAAGTAAGAAGGGCATTCTTCAAAAATCTCCAATCATATCCAATCTTATTGGACCAAAAAATGGACAAAATAAATTAAGGCCATTCTCAACATGCTATATCATAATATAACATCTACTAATGCAAAATCAAAATTTAAAATTAGCAAAAATAAATCAAAACATACCCACACATGATTTAATAATTAAAGCACATAATAGCAAAACTTAATCCATCAATAAGGGAGCCACAGGAAAAATCATACGAACACTCTAACTCATCATATAGATAAAGTACATGGTGATGAAGACAAGTCCTTCACAAAAATCGATTATTTAATCCAAGCAAAATCTAAATCCACTCATGAATATAGCTTTGATACCACTTGAAGGTTTGTATTGCACTAAGATCCAAATATTTTCAAAACAAATTGAATAAACTAGCCCACACATCACCACAAGGATCTATACATGCATGGAATTTGGATTTAAAGAAGGAAAATACCTTGGTGAAAACAAAAAATGAAGAGCATGATTAAAACTCTCTTTAACCGTTGAACAAGCTCTTCACTGATGTGGTAAAATCACCACTAATTTTCCCTTACTTGGACTCCTCCTTTTTAGCTGGAATTTTTAGTAAAATGTCTCAACCTATTGAGGATTCTACAAATCAAAATTCATCCCAATTAGAACACCAAAGAGTCTCTTAGAACAAGCAAGAATCTGCTGCCAGAAACTACTCCAATAAGAGCAAGACCAACCAAAATGGATTGCCTCTAATGTAACAATCTACACACCATAACTATGGCCTATTCTCTATAGAATAGCTGGAGAATATCTATAGAGAATGTTAGAGGAAATGCTAGGAATATGGAGGTGGAAAGTGGAGAGAATTAGAGACAATAATGGGAGGCTAACAAATTAAATTCCCACTACACAATGTTGATAGGAGAGAAATCACACTATGAATGTACACCCTCACACATGGCCGGCCATCCTTCTTCTATATCCAGATATAGGAGTGGGATAGTGTGTGGTCACACACTATCCTTAAGAAGGTGATGCCAAATGTCCATGCCAAGGTGACTACTAACTTGTAACTGAATAAGAATATTAATTGAAGCATATATTTCTTCTTATGAAATGTCTTGCAATTAAATTTCAATTCCATATTAAATGACCATTACATTTAATTATGCTCCTCAAAAATTGACTCTCCAACTTAATTCAACTAAACACTTTAATTTAGTTAATAATAATTTAACTTAACTCTTGAGTTAAAATGTTGAACTATTTAAGCTAGTCAAAATTAATTTAACTCTTAAATTAATTTTAACCAATTGATAGTCATGTGATATCAATTAATTAACCCTTAATCAATTGTTCTTAATTTAAATGTTAAATTAATTTGAGCAATTTAACATTTAAATTGATCAAGCTAAAATGACTACAACCATTTTCCAAAAATAGTCTTGATTTCTCTAAATCTTAGAAAATTCTTCTTCTCTCAATAGGCCATGTTATTAGCTTTTGTGTGTGACCCATTAAGTTCTACCATTCATTGGACATAGGCTCATAACTCCTCATGACTTTTGGAATATCAAATATTCACATTACTTTAAATTACTTTAAATTAAGTGACTCAATTCAATTAATCTCATTAATTGAAAAGTACCCAATCTACATTGTTGATGTCCAATCTCAAGCTCATGGAACCTAACTAATTGACCAAAGTAAATAGTCTTGAAAAACCATTCTAGCATTACACATACCATGCAAATATGGTATTTCCGTCTCGTATCTCCTGAAAGAGGCCTAAGGCAAAATATTAGTTGGCTCCTTAATAGCCTCGATGCTATGCTTCTATTCTTAATGTTCTGCTCCCTTTGTAACCTCATATTTGGAAATGCCTTCCCAAATTGTCACATCACCTTGCGCAAGGATTTCTAGGAATCAATCATTATAGTACATATAGGAGATGCACTTGCCATTCACTAACATGAGGAGTTGGATTCCATCTTGGATTTCACAAATCTCTATGTCTAGGAGCTCATGCCCAATCTCTACTTGAGTGGCCCACTAAGTGACCAAGGAAGAGTCAAAGCATAAGGGCCAAACACAAGCTTACCATGGATCCTCAAGTCAAAAGACTAATAATATGCACTAGCATAAGCGAGAGAGCTTGCTACTGCCACTTGCCATTGTAGCTATCAAGTAGATTCTCCAAGCAAGTCTTCAGTACCTTGTTCTCTAACAAGTACCTACCAACATGCATCCATATCTCATATGAGATAGCTCATGGAATAGAGCAACATCTAATCCTTTGATTTATGCATCGATAGTGCAAGTCTATCCGGATCTTAGATGCCCCGTCTCATAAGATCTTATGACTTGGAAGATTTAAGATCACAATCATGTAAAACTTATTCCATGATTACCACCCAGTGCGTGACCAAGTCTCATAGTCTTGTGTGATCTAGGAGTTTCATCCAAATACAAGTAAAGTAAATAAATAGCATAAGATGAAAATGGTCATATAATAAATATCATCCAATCAAGATTGTCTTACGATAAAATAGTTTATAAAGTCAATCTAATTGTCTTATGGAGCATGAATCCAACACATATAACATCAATTAATATCAAATCAACATTCAACATTAATCGCTTTGAATTAAAACTTACTAACTACATGAATTAACACCTAAGTCATATAATAGCATGCTTTCAATTTATCAATCAAGGAGCCACTCAACATCAACCAAATTCTCCAATCCATTAATTGAATCAAGAATATGCTGATCTAGATTAATCCTTCATATAAATCAATCAACGAAGGAAAATCCAAATCTAAGCATGGTTTACGCTCCGATACCACTTGAAAGCAAGGAAAGCACTAGGATCCAATTATCAAAACTTCAAAAGCATGAAATTAACTAGTGCTTAAAAACATAACAAGGATCTAATCATGCTAAGGATATATATTTAGTGAGAGCATTACCTTGAAAAGCAAAATCCAAGGAGAGACTAGTGAACTCTTCACTATTCTAGAAACTATTTGCAACTGGTGCAGTTGGAAGAGTGCAAAAATAGCCCAACCAAAAAATCTCCAGAAATTCCAAAAAAATTAATGGAGATTCTCAACACCTTGCAGAAGTCTCTAAAAAAATTTTGTATTGAAAATATTTCTAGAACTCCTTGGATAACTTCGCCAAATAGTACTCTATGCAGGTGGATATCCAAAATCTAGCAAGTCAAGCGCTTTATCTCTATTGTTATGATCCACACACCAATTAGATCTTTCAAAATCTCTAGTCTATAAGTTGGAGTAATACCAAGGATACAATAATGGTGGGGGGCAAATTTTAGGTTAGTGGGAAGCAGAAGAGATCAAAGCTTTCAACACATGAATGTAATGCTTGCAAGATGGTTTTGGAGGGAATTTTGCAAAGAATCTAATTATTCACACCCATTGTGACAGTGGCCGGCCATCTCTCTCTATCTCTATATATAGTTGCTAAAATTTGAAATACCAAGTTGGCATCACACAATACATGAGAAGGGGTAGCCAAGTGGGGTTGCCAAGGTGGCAAATTAAATTCAAATCTCATTTGAATTTCATATGTATTTTTTTTATTTGGAATCTAATTTCAAGTTAATTAAAATACCAACTCAAAGGAACTCTTCATTTGAATTTTTCCTCCAAAATTCACTTTTCCTTTTAATTAAATTAAAATCTTTAATTTAATTAATTATCCTTTTACTTAAATCTTTAAGTTAAACTAGCTTAACTCTCTAAGCTTAATTTTGTTAATATAACTCTTTAAGTTAACTTGAATAATTGATGGTCATGTTGGCACCAAATATTTAAATTCATAATTATTGATCTAATTTAACTCTTTAAATTAACAGATTAATTTATCGCTTAAATTAATCAAGCCAAAATTGACCTTCAAATTTGGCACCTAAAAATCAGTCTCCTTAGAGTTTATTTTCTAACATTTAGAAAATTCTCTCCATCAATTTGGAAGCTAATTGGATTTTGTATGTGACCCAATAGGTTCTGCCATTCATTGGATATGGACTCGCAACTCTTTGTGACTTTTGAATATCTCATATTTATTTTATTTTAAAATTTTTTTAAAACTATTTGACTCAATTCAATTATTCTCATTAATTGCAGAGTACCCAATCTCTATGGTTGATGCCCAACCACAAGCCTATGGAGCCTAACTAATTGGTTGAAATGAATATTCTGAAGAACCATCATTGCTCAATGCTTACCATGCAAATACAATCCTTTTATCTCTTATCTTCTGAAAGAGACCTAGGGCAAGATATTTGTCAGCTACTTAATAGTCTCGATACTATGCATCTATTCTCAATATTCGATTCCCTTGTGTGACCTCTCCTTTGGAAAACTCTTTTCCAAATTGTCATACCACCTTGCGCAAGGATTTTTGGGAATTGATTATTATAGAATATATTGAAGATGCACTTGCCCTTCATAATAACGAGGAGTCAGATTCCATTTTGGATCTCATAAATTTTCATGCCAAGTAGCTCATGCCCAACTCAACTTGAAAGACCTATTAAGTGATCAAGAAAGAGTCAAAGCATAAGGACTCGACATAAGGTTTCGATGGATCCTAAGGTCAAAGGACTAATAATATATACTAGCGTAAGTAGAAGAACTAGCCACTACCAACTTGTCATTGCAACTATCTAGTGGATTCTCTAGTAGGTCTTCAATATCTTATTCTCTAACAAGCACCCACCAACATGCACTCGTATCTCATATAGTTGCTCATATAACAGAGCAATATCTAACTCTTGAATTTATGCATCATTAGTGCAAGTTTATCCAAATCTTAAATACCCCATCTCATAAGATTGTATGACTTAAAATATTTAAAATCACGACTTTGTGAAACTTATTACATGGTCACCAAACCAAGTCCCATAGTCATAGGTGTTCTAGTGGCTTTATCCAAATGCTAGTAAATTGATATAGAGTATAAAATGAAGGTGGCCATATAAAAAATATCATTCAATCAAAATTACACCACAAGTGAAATAGTTTGCAAAGTCATTTTCATTGGCTTGCATGGTACTATTCCAACACCTTGAAAGTTATATGTGACACTTATATTTGATGGTCCTCCTAAAATCGCAAATTGGCAGGTTAGTGCAAGAGGCTTGGTTCTATGTTTGAATATTAGAGTAACATCTTTGGAACTATATAATTCTTGCTCGCTTCAGAATGACCATATCATGGTCTCCTCAATCAACAATGCAAAACTTGTAGATGTTTTTGCCTGCAAAATAATAGAAGTATGTTTTTACCTCTTATGCATTATTTTCCTTATTTGACTGAGTTACTTGCTTATTTTGAACATTTTTCTTTATGCATTTCCTATCTCAAGGATTTATCTTTCTCCATCAAATAGTTTTATGATATGCTTGCAATGGAGAAAGAAGAAGCTTCAATGTGATGATGAGCTTAGAAAGCCAAGATCTAAAAATAGTTCCTTTTCATGATTGATTACTCCATGATTAGAAAGCTACTAGGAAAAGCTTAGTGGGACCGAAAAACTTGTGAAGAACAAGTCTAACAAGCAACTAAGAAATGTCATTGTGAATTCGTAGAACATTTCTTATAATCTCTTGAATTCAATCATTTTGAAAATAAAGCTTCACTTCAAGGGTGGTAAAGATTTCAAATTTTCTAAGCATTTTAAGGATTCTATAAATTAGGAAAAGATTGAAGCAACCTTTGAAAGGTCTTTAAAATATTAATGCTAAATAATACATTTGATGGGGCTTAGTTTAGATTTTGATGCTAGCATGACATTTTAAAAAAGGGGCTTTAGAACACTATCCTCTTTTAGACCCAACAAAGGTTGTGCTAGGACTTTTTGATGAAGAGTTTGTAGCCTAAAGAGTGGGTGACTCTAGTAATGAAGAAAGATTGAAGGTAGATGGAAAAGCTTAGGGTGGTGATGACTCTTTTAGGGATCAACACGAGCATTGAGTAGCATGCCTTTATGTTATGCTGTTTATGTTGATAATTTTTTCAACCTTTAAGTAATTTGCTTCCACATTTTTTCTTTCTTTTTAGTTATGTATTAATTAGGGCATCACTATAACCTTTGTATTGTGTGGCTTTCTTTTCATGAATCAACTTTGAATTCTCTTGCTTGAGTTCATTTAATAATTATTGGATGATTTCAATCTTAAGTTCATAGTTGAACGTAATTATAATAAGTATGAATTCTTTTTGAAACTGGGACTAGATCTCTTTTAGATTTGACTTTGACTTTCTTTAATGGACCTTTTAATCTTGGTATTGTAGTCTCTAAGGATCAAGGTGCTTTATAGGTCGTTTTGATCCTTTTCAAATCATATTATTTTGGATTAAATCCCTTTCAAATATGAAATTTTTTTTAGTTGGTGCCACCCCTTGAGAAGGTGTAACACCACCTTGGAATACACCATCCTCACTCTATATATAAATATAGAGGAAGAGAGGGGCAACCACTTGCGACTTATGTTGCCTCATGTGTTAAAGCTTCACTTCTCTTCTTCTCCTACCTCCAAATCAAGCCTTCATCTCTACAATTCTCTTCATTATTCCCCAGCTAATATAGAGGAGAATAGGATCTAGTATTAGTGTGTGATTTATAATATTAGAGACAAGACAATTGGATTGATAGCCTTTGGAGATCCACTATCAAGGCAGTGACTTTGATGAATTTTTCTAGGAGCTTTCTTTTGGATTTTTGAGCTAGAATTTTACAATAGCTTCATCAAAGAGTTTGGGTATGGTAAAAGTTGTATCCAAACTAAGCTGCAACTGTTAGATCTAATTTTTTGTAGTAACTTTGTAGCAACCTTTGAGGTCTTACTGAGTTTTGATTGAGCTAATTTTTTGACTAAAGATGCATAAAGGGAGTTGGTGATCTTTTGGTACAAGTCTCAATCAAATTGAAGTTCATTTGCTTGGGCAAAGATGATCAAATTCCACTATGGTGTTAAGAGACAGATTCAAGGAGTTATGATCTTTTTCCACCTTCCTTTGATTTTTTGAAAATCAAGGTATTCTACTAGCTAAATTTGAATCAATGGCATGTTTAGATCCTTTATGACATGTGTAGCCTAGCTATTTTCAGTTTTTAAATTTTTTATTATTGAATCCTAATGCTACATATGCCTTCAAGTAGTATCAAAACCTAATTCATGCTATCATTTGGATTTTTGATTGATTGATTCATGTGATGAATTGATTAAATCACCAAATTCTTGATTCACATAATGGATTAGAGTGTTTGGATGATATTGAGTATAGCTCCTAGATCGATAAATTGAAAGCATGCTAATATGTGTTTTAAGTGTTAATTCATATTATTAGTGTGTTTAAATTCATAGTTGCTAATGTTGAATGTTGATTTAGCAATAGTTGTTGTTATATGTTGATATAGCATGTTAAATTTGGCCTTAAGATGTTTTAGTCATTTTTTGGATCCAATTAGATTAGATAAAATTGGAAATTTTTGAAGAATGTTATGCTTACTTAAACTTGATTTTTGAAGCATGTTAGAGCACTTGAAATTCCATTTTTAAAAGGTATTGTGAATCTAAAATTTCATCTATTATGTGTGATTTGATGTTTAGGAAATATCCTAAAATTATTGGTGCATAAAAGTTGAGCAAAACATGGCTTGACTTGATCCTAACGTCAAAATAAGGGTGCTGCCGCATAGTGGTAGCACACCGGCAAGGCTGTAGGTGCACCTACTGCCCAACCATTTGCACACCCAGGCAGCAATGACCAATTTTCATTGGGATGAGTTTTGAGCCTATTTTTGTGTTCCTTAAGTAACTAAAATAGAGTCAAATCATGCTAAATAGGTGCACAAATGTTGTGCAAGTTTTCAAAATTATGTTTGACAAATTTGATTGCTTTTAAAATCTTGTTAAAGTTAATCATCAATTAGTGCAAAAATGAGATGCATAAATATTATGCTTATTTTTGCTTGGCCAATTAATTATTTATGAGATAAGCATTTAATTGTTGGGATTGAATGTCAATTCATAATTATTTATTGTTCATTTAAATGTTGAATGAATGATAAATGAATGAATAGGGATGATCATGAGCCTTTATTATTGATTTTATTAGTTTCAAGTTGTTGAAATGTGTTGTATTAAATGGGGCTTACATCTTTATTCCACCTTGTAAAAGTTATGAGAGTAGAATCACTAGGAGTGAGAATTTTTTTCTATTGTAAAAGTTGCAAAGAGCAAAGAAGACCACTGGAGGCTTGAAGACCCATGAATGTATGGGGATACACTCATGTAATAACTAAGTTTAATCAACCTACTTAAAATCAATCAAGTGTTGCAACTATAGCTCTAAGTACATCACTTGGTTAGGCTTAAGGTCATTCCACTCTAGGAGCTTACTAGGTATATTTACTTATTTGTGCTTTTTCATATCCTATTGATGTATGAGACGCAAGGTTAGAACATAGAAAATCTAAATAAGAAGATAAAATTGATGAGATTTTTGCAAGCAAGAAAATCCTTCCACTTAGAATGTCTAAGTACTTCAAATATTAAGTCAAAATGGATACAAAATTAAAAAAAAAATTAATTAATCCATATTTCTACCAATAGTACATGGCATGATGGTGCTACCATTATTTGTATGATGTCTCATGAGTCATGGGTCACACTTATAGTGGAAAGTTGTGACTATATACTTAGCATATGATGCACCTTTCATTTAAGAACACTCATGCATTGTCACATGAGTCATAGGATGTCATGGTGCCCGTCTTGAATTAAAACTTGATTTATAGGTTCGACTTGATTCCTAGTAGTGAAGATGTCTCATGAGTTATGGGTCTACATGAAAAGTGAGGCAAAATACATTAAGGGTTGCATAGAGATGTAATTAGCAAAAGTTGTGTACCTTTTGATTACTGGTGGATATCTCACAAATTGTGGGTCTATTACAAGTTATTAGGGCCCTAATTCTTACTAGAAAATGAGATTTCCCAAATTCTTCTAAGGTAAAGAATTTGATTAAATAATGGGAGAAAAACATGCTTGAAAGACCATTAAAGAATGGGTTCTTTAGTTGCTTATGGTACACTTAATAAAGGATTGTACATATTGGATTCTCAACCATCGTTAATACACTTTCAACAAAGTAAAAAAAATAGATAACCAAGAAGATACCATCTTATGGCATGTATGACTTGGACATATCTCCAAAAATAGGATAAACAAGTTAAAAGCTCTCAAAGCACTAAATGTTAGTGGCATTGAGCACCTTCCTATTTATGAATCTTGCTTAAAGTAAAAAATGACCAAGCCTCATTTTGTGAGACAATCAGAGCGTACCACTAATCTTTAGATTTGATCCATATGGATGTGTGTGACCTACTAAGAGTTAATGTAAAAGGTACTTAGTATTAGATCTCTTCGATTGAATCGAAGGGAAAAATACTTAAATACCAAATTCTTAGATTATGTAAAGAAAACTGAGATTCTCTCTCAATGGTTTCCACCCAGCATACCCCAACGCAATGGAGTTGCCAAGATGAGAAACCATATCTTGTTAGACATGGTATATTTCATGATGAGCTATTTTGATGTGCCTATATCTTTACAAGGATATGCCTTATAGACAATGGTGAAGTTATTAAGTACAGTATCTTCAAAGTTAGTGCCAAAGATGCTGCATGAGGTGTGGTATAACAAAGCATCCTCTTACTATTATCTAAACATTTGAGGTAACGTAAGACAATTAGTGTGAGATAGGTTGGATAGTAGATCAACTTTGTACGAGTTTATGGGATACCTAAGAGAGTCTTTGGGTTATCACTTTTATAATCGCTTAGAACTAAAAGTGTTTGTTTCAACGAACGCCACCTTTTGAAAAAGGATTTCTATTAGATAGAAATGGCATTGTTGTTGAACTTGATGAGTTCAACATAATCATTAAATCCCACAAGTGGTGAAAATAAATAAGTAAATATCAAAAGATCCTTACATATAACCGCTGAAAAGATCGGACCAAATCAAGAAGTAACTTGAAAGGTTCAGATTCCTTCATGGGATGAACTAATTAGATAGTGATTTGAAGACTTATAAAGAAGCTATGTCGAACATAAACTCGGGATATTATCTTAAAGCCATGAAATCTAAAATTAACTCTATGTACTCCAATAAAATATGGACTTTGGCAAATGCACAGAAAGAAATAGCTCATGTTGATTGCAAGTGGATCTATAAACAAAAGCTAAGAGTTAATGGAGAGGTGATGATGTTTAAGGCGCGACTAATGGCAAAAGATTGTACTCAAAGACCTTGTATCAATTTTCAGGGAACCTTTTCACCGATCACAATGCCTAAGTCTATTTAGATTTTACATGCCATAGCCATATATTATTATTAGAATAGTGCCCTGCAAGCCAAAGAGATTGGCCTTGTAAACTATTTCTTGGTATATACAATCTTAATTGAATGATATTTCTATATGGCTATCTTCATCTTATGCTTTATTTTACTTCATTAGCATTTAGATAAAGCTTTTAAATCACCTATAACTGTAGGACTTGGTTCGGTGACCATGGAATAAGTCTCACATGATCATTATCTTAAATCTTTCAAGTGATAGGATCTTATGAGATGGGGTATCTCAGATTCGAATAAACTTACACTAACAATGTATAAATCCAACAATTGGAGATTGCTCTATTCCATGAGCAACTGTATAAGATACAGGTGCATATTAGTGAGTGCTTGTTAGAAAACAAGGTGCTGAAGACCCTTCGGATAATCTACTAGATAGCTATAGTGGTAAGTCAATAATGGCTAGTTCTCCTACTTACTTTAATGCATATTATTAGTCCTTTGACCTGAGGGTCCATGGTAACCTTGTATCCGATCCTTATGCTTTGACTATTTCTTAACCACCTAGTGGGTCTTTCAAGCTAAGATTAGGTATGAGCTACTTAACATAGAGATTTGTGAGATCTAAGATGGAATCTAACTCTTCACTACTGTGAAACGTGAGTACATTCCTATGTGTTCTATAGTGATCAATTCCAAAAAATCCTTGCATAAGGTGGTGTGATAATTTGAAAAAGGAGTTTTCCAAAGGTGAGGTCACACAATAGGATCAAATATTGAGAATAAAGACATAGCATCGCGACTATTAGGGAGTTGACAAATATCTTACCCTAGGCCTCTTTAGGGAGATAGAAGATGGAAAGACCATATTTATATGGTATGCGTAGAGCGATGATAGTTCTTCAAAATATTCATTTCAATCAATTAATTGGGCTCCATGGGCTTGAGGTTAGACATCAACCATGGAGATTAGGTACTCTTCAATTAATGAGATTAATTGAATAAAGTCGACTAGTTTAAAAGGAGTTTTAAACTAGAATGAATATAAGATATTCAAAAGTCACAAAGAGTTCTAAGCCCATGTCCAATGAATGGTAGAGCTTATTAGGTCACACACAAAATTCAATTAGCTCGCTAATTAATAGAGAAAATTTTCTAAGGTGTTAGAAAATGATATCTCATAGTGGATCGATTTTTGGTGCTAAGTTTGAGGGTCTATTTTAGCTTGATTAATTTACGTATTAAATTAATCAACTAATTTAAAAGTTAAATTAGATCAATAATTAAGAAGTTAATTATTTGGTGCCAACATAACCATCAATTGATCAACTTAAAGAGTTAAGTTAATGAATTTAGCTTAAGGAGTTAAGCTAGTTTGACTTAAAGAGTTAAGTCAAAAGATAATTAATTAAATTAAAGAGTTAAATTTGATTAATTAGAAAGAATGAATTTTGAGGGAAAACTCAAATAAGATTTGAATTAGCTTCTTAATTAATTTTAAATGAGATTCTAAATGCAATTGTGATGCAAATGAAATTCAAATGAGATTTGGATTCAAATTTGGCATTTTGGCAATCCCATTTAGCCGTCCCCCCTCATGCATTGTGTGATGCCAACTTGGCATCACACATTTTCAGCATTTATATACAAATATAGAGAGATAAGGCCGTGCATACCATGCTTATTGGTGTGAAGAATTAGATTCTTCTTTTCCTTCCAAAACCACTTGCAAGCTAGCAATCATACGTTGAAAGCCAAGCTTCCTTCTTCTTCTTCCTACCCAAATTCAGCCTCCACCATTAGCAAATCTTTGGTCTTTTCTAGCTCGTAGACTAGAGATTTAGGAAAATATCATTCGTGTGTGAATCATTACAATAAAAGCAAAGTGTTTGCCTTGCTTGTTTCTAAAGATCCATCTGCACAAAGTTTAACTTGGTGATTTTCTCCAAGGATTTCCATATAGCCAATTGATTTGAAACTTTAATTGTAAGTTCACCAAGGTGTTGGAAAGCTCTAAGTATTTTTTTTCAGAATTTTTGAAGAAGATTTGATATAGTGATCGTCACAATCTTCTCACTACACCACTAGTAGGAAAATTCTGGAACTAGTGAAGTGTTCACTTACTACTCCTTAGATTTTTCTCTTCATGGTAATCCTCTATCTAAATCTAAAACTTAGGTATGATTCGATCCTTGTTTAGCTTGTAGGCACTAGTTACTTTCATGTTTTAAAATTTTGATATTAGATACTAGTGTCTTTCTTGCCTTCAATTATGACTATGAGATATGTCAAATGGATGTGAAAATTACTTTCCTCAATGGAAACATTTAAGAAGAAATCTATATAAAGCAATCACAAGGTTTTACATCCAAGGGGAATGATCAAAAATGCATGCAAACTCCAATGATTTATTCATGGACTCAAATAGGTGTCCCAAACTTGGAACATATATTTTGATTAGAAACTCAAATTGTTTGGCTTTGTCAAAATGTGTATGAACCTTATGTGTACAAAAAGGTTATTAGGAGTAGCATACAGTTTATTATGCCTTAAGTTGATGGCATTTTTCTCATTGAGAATGAGAGAGAAATATTGAAGTATACTAAAGCATGGCTATCTACACAATTCTCCATGAAGAATTTGGGATAAATATCATACATATTGGGAATACGTATAGATAAAGATAGATTAAGGAGGATGCTAGGGCTTTCCCAAACCCCATACATTGATAAGATACAAAAGAGGCTTAGTATCGAAGAATCCAAGAGAGGATTCCTCTTATAGGACATGATCTTCGTCTTTCCAAGTTTATAACCCATTATACTGACAACGAGAGATATAGAATATCCTATCTTCATTTGTGATACAATTTTGATTGAGTGATATTCTTTATATGACCATTTTCATCTTTTGCTTTGAATTACTTCACTAGCATTTGGTTGAAGCCCTTAGATCACACAAAACTATGAGAATTGGTAATGCACTAGGGTGGTGATCATGGAATAAGTATTATACAGTTGTGATCTTAAATCTTCCAAATCATAGGATTTTACGAGACAAGGCATTTAAGATTTGGATAGACTTGCATTAACAATGTATAGATCCAAAGATTGGATGTTGCTTTATTCTATGAGCAATCCTATATGAGATATGATGCATGTTAGCGAGTGCTTGTTAGAGAATAAGACACTAAAGGCCCAACCAAAGAATCCACTAGATAGCTTTAGTGGCAAGTCGATAGTGATAAGTTTTCCAACTTACACTAGTGCATATAATTAGTCCTTTGACTTGAGGATCCATCATAACCTTGTGTTTGGGTTGTCATACTTTGACTCTTTCTTGGCCACGTAATGGGTCGTTCAGGCAGAGATTGGATATGAGCTTCTTGGACATGGAGGTTTATGAGATCCAAGATGGGATCCAACTCATTTTCATTGTAAAAGTCAAGTGCATCTCCTATGTATTCTATAATCATCGATTCTAAGAAGTCCTTGCACAAGGCAGTATGACAATTGGAAAAAAAAATTCGAAGATGAGGTCATAAACAAGAATTGAACATTAGAAATAAAAACATAGTATCAAGGCTATTAGGAAATCGGCAAATATCTTACCCTAGGCCTCTTTTAAGAGATAGGAGATGAAAAGACCATATTTGAATGGTACGCATAGAGCTAGAATGGTTCTCTAAAAGCATTCATTTTGACCAACTCATTGAGTTCCATGGGCTTGAGGTTAGCATCAACCATAAAAATTGGGCACTCTTCAATTAATATAGATTAATTGAACTGTGTTGATTAGTTTAAAGGAGTTTAAACTAAAGTATATATTTGATATTCCAAAGTCACAAGAGTTTCAAGCCCATGTCTAATGACTAGTAGAAACTAATGAGTCACATACAAAAGCCAATTACATTTCCTACTCGATGTAGAAGAATTTTCTAATAGTTAGAAAATTGCTCACTTGACCGATTTTAGAGATTGGGAAAATTGAGGTCATTTTGGCTTGATCAATTAATTGTTAAATTGATCAAATAATTTAAAGAGTTAAATTAGACTAATAATTAAGAAGTTTATTATTTGGTGTCACATGACTAATCATGATGGTAGTATGGAACTCCTAGTGGTTTTCTACTAGACTAATCATGAAACGTCATCCTGTGATGGTGTATTTCTACTTCATCAATTTCTATTACTTCATGCCAAAATAATTTTTGAAGTAACCTTAGACTTAATTCCATGTAAAGTTACCTTTCCGTTTGAAGGTGATTTTATGCTAGTTAAGGTCAAAGAGGACGAATCCTAATTTTCTTATTAGATCACACCCCATAACTAAATGACACCCTCATAATCCTAACACCCTAGCAGTAGTTGTGAACTTACATCCTTCCATCTCTTAGCTAAAATTGCTCACTTTAGATCACACTCGATTTTCCTACCATCAGCTACAGTAACAATGAATGGATGTGTTTGCTCTAATATATAGCTTAATATCTTAACCATCTCTAGGTTGAGAAAACTATGGGTACTCCCTGAGTCAAACAGAATAATAATAAGGTTATTTCCAACTCTACCAGCAAGTTTGAGGGTCCAAGGGGTAACTTGACCAACAAGAGCTCGAAAAAAAGTGCAACTCCTCATCCTCACCACTACTGGCCTCTATTTCAAATTCTATTCCATTCTATCCCATGATTAAACAGCCTTTTACACCTATAACCAACGTGATAAACTTCATCGCAAATGAAACAAAGCCTCTTATTTTCCTCCTTGCTACCATTTCATTTTAGATAACTTCTTAAGAAAAGGATATTGATCATTACTAGACTAACCTTTAGGGTTACTTTCTACCTTACTGCTTTTCTACAATTTCTAAGAGAAACTAGACCATCCCTTAGTGTTCTTCTAGCCCCTTTGTAGAGCTTCAATCAACCCCTCTTGTCTTCTAGCAATCACAATAGCCTAAGAGAGGTTAGATAGATTTAGCATCTCAACCATTTGCCTAATTTCCTCTCTTAGACTTCCCACATAGTTCTTAACAAAATAATCTTTTTTTAAGTGATTGTTTGTGGCCAACATAAATGCCTTTAGTTCCTTAAACTTAATAGTATAATCATCAATTGATTTATCTTATTTAAGTTTGTTGAATTGGTTAACAAGGTAATCTTCATTTTGAGAAGAAAATCTTTCAAAAATCACCTCAGTAAAACAATCCCAGCCCATGCTTTCCTTGCCCTTAACATAATCTAAGTACCAACTTCCAGCAATTCCCTCTATGTGCATAATCACTCATGTGGTTAAAGAGAAAATACTTTTGACACTTTCTAATCCAGCCCCTAGGATTTTCCCCTAAAAATTTAGGAAACTCACATTTGGCGTTCTTAAGGCCTCTAGAATCACCTAACCTAGGATTTTGAGGACAAGTATACCATCCTATCTGGGCTTGGAAGTCTAGGTGGAGGGTGAAGGGAACATACTAGTCTGCTCCTTCCCTTTGTTGAGGTTCAAAGCATGTAAAAAATCAGCCAATTTCCTCCCAACGGCATCTTTAAATTTTTGCATCACAATTTCCAGCTTCAACTTAATCTCTTCATTACTTCTAGCTAATTCTCCTTGAGCTCGACAATTTGTTATACCATTGAATCCATTCTATTCGACTTAGTCATCAGAGTTGCCCAGTTTTAGGATTGATGCTCTGCGGCCACTGTAAGCACAGCCAATGGAAATACAAGGAACAATGCCAAATTCCAGGTAAAACATAGTGAAATCGGTGAAGTGTGTAAAGTGTTGAAGAAAGAGATGAAGGAGAAAGCAAAGAAAAACAAAACGTGCAAGATAGGAATAATTTTTAGTGGAGAAAGATTACAAAATTCTTAGATATCCTCTGCTCCCACAAATCTAGTATTTAACCTTAAACTTGAAAGAAAAAAACAAAAGAACATAAATCCTAATTTGTCTGCAGACGATGTTGTTTCTTATAAATAGGACGGCGTCATTTGCTCTTTTTATTTTTAAGTCAAACTCATCCAAAACAGCACCGTCTTCCCTGCTCCCATTCTATTAAAAAACGTTCCCTGCTTTAAAGCATGTTTGTTTGGCTTTCCCTTTCACCCACTTTTTCATCTCAATTGGCTGATTCATAACAGAAACATCCCATTAGGTTTACAGAGTTTGATTTTTGCGTACGTATAAAAGCTCTACATGAATTCTTACGAAGCTCAGAAAGAAATTCGGGTTGGGGAATTGGGCACTTTTCTTCAACAAAAATCTGCTCTCCTAAGCCTCCATCTACTAAAATGGTTCTCTCTCTCTCTCTCTCTCTCTCTCTCTCTCTCTCTCGCTCTCGCAAATCTTTACATTTTGCTTGTAACTAATCATTGATGTTTACTATTTTCATTTCTGTGAAAAAGGAGTAACTATTTGGAATATGTATTTTCTTGTAATTCTCCATGAGTTTTTTGCACGTCATATCTGTGGGTTATTTTGTTGTTGAGAAAGGAAATCTTTTTTGAGGTTTGGAAACAATTACGGATTCCGGGTTTTATGTGTGTTAGGCGACAATGATATGGAGGTTTTTATATATATTTTTTATGTTTTATTGGGTTGAAGAAGAGTAGAATGTAATTGAGAATATGGTGAGAAAAAGTATGATGTAAATTGGGTGAAGTGTAATGATTTATTTATCTGAGTGCTCTCTTGATTTTGCCATTTAAAGGCATCTGTGAGTTACATCCTGGAGAGAGCTTATGTTGCTGTGGATGTTCAGCCATTTTCTATGCCGACGTTATAGTAATTAGCTCCTATCAGTTAATGATTTTCAGGAACTTTTGTTTAAACTCTTTTTGTTTGATTCTGGTATTAATCTGCAGCCAAAGGAGAGATTCATGAGATAAAGGACTTCCTTCTGACGTCTAGAAGGAAGGATGCTCGTTCTGTGAAGATCAAGAGGAGCAAAGATGTGGTGAAGTTCAAGGTTAGGTGCTAAGATTACCTATACACTGTCGTTGATCCCGAGAAGGCTGACAAATTGAAGTAGTCCCTTCCACCAGGTCCGTTGACTTCTGATGTACCTATTTTGCTTGGTTGAATTTAACTTGATAATCACTACTGGAACCTCTCGCACTTGGAGACTTTGAGACCCTCGACTATTTGCAGCTGGTTAGCCTTTCTATTTGAGGAAAGCCATTATGAAAGAATATAGTTGGTATAATTCTTTAATCACTACCATTTCTTGAATATCTTAGCATCTTCTAGCGGTATTGGAAATTTATTAGCTTGTAAGCTGTGCGTTCATTAAAACTTTAATACAGACAATTACTCTAGAAAAAATTGTGCACTTTTATGTGCAAAAGCAATCTTAGATTGATCATGGGTGACTCGGCAAATTTCATGATATATTGTTGGCCAATGGCCATTATGTGTAATGTCCCTCGTTGAATACTGTTCGGGTTTAGTCTTACGTCTGCTAGTTGTCTGCAATTTAGATGTAGAAAATTTTTTGGTAACTCGTATGTTTCACCTTTTTTCTAGGTTTGAGCGTGCAAGACCCATGAACTAGAATTTGCCCGCATGAGAGTGTAGAATTTGAAAGATATTTTGTGGCGGAAAAATTTGCTAAATGGAATCTTAGATTCGATATGTAGCAAAACCAGTATTGGAGCCTTGCTGATTAATGTTTGGTTATACATATCATTAAAACCTGAGCATGGTATCATTAAATTTACTATTTTACATGTCTAGGCTACGGCATTTTACATTTTCCCAAAAAAAATTTCAATTTTAAAAAAAAATTCAAAATAGAAGCACATTCTCCAATCTTTTTCCAAAAAAACTCAAATTTTATACCCAAAAAATGCTTTTCAATTCATCCAAGAAGTCCTACACCCTACAAATTACACCTACCTCCTCATTTTTCTCAATTTACCTCCCACATAACTCGAAATGGTTGCAAATTATATGGGGAATCAAGAATAATTACAACATTCAAACAGATGTTATAAAATTATGATCAACCGTCCCGATCATAAAAGTGGAAGAACACTACGAACTAGCCAAGGAAAAGCAGAATTAAGCGTTGTACACAATTACAAAATATGAGTTGGCAAACTGCCAAAGTCATACAAAATATATTAGCATGAAAAGCATGAATTCACATTCAAAATCAACGCGGGATTGCACCAAATCTTCACCGGACCCCAGCCTTCGAAATTAAATTCACGCATGCAACGTCCTCGGCCAATCAAAATCAATTAATTCAACGGGCCCATTCACCAAATTCAAAATCATGCAGCCGAAACCCCATGCAACATGAGACCACAGATTTTAGCCACCTCGGAAAAATCCCCATGCAAAGGCCACTACGGATTTGACGTGGCGTAGCATGACCTTAAGTAAAGAGCCCACTTCTCAACAGGTGTACTATGCATGAAAACTCCAAGTTCGTTTGACATATTTATTGAACCGAGCAACTGAACCAACCACAAACTGCCACCCAATCATAAAATCACAACCGGCCCCCGCTCAACTCTGGATTATTTATTCCTAATCTATCTTTCATATCACTCATTCATATATCACTTTATCACTTTACTCATTTATATATAAATATATATACACACACATACATATATAAAAATATTAAAATTTTACTAGTTAAAAAAACTAAAACTTATCTTTACAAATGTAATTAAATTACTTGTCAAAAAAATGAATTAAATTTAATTAAGTATTATTTATGTTATTACTAAATAATTTATTTACTGAATAACATATTAAGTTAATTAAATTTACTTATTAATTATATAATATATTAGTTTTATTTAATATTTAATGTACTAATTAAATTTTATATTTATTCATTAATTAAATAAATTAAGATGTTTTAATTTGATATAATAAATTAATTAATCTTCTTCAAAAAAAATTCTTCATTAAATATTAATCTTCACATTTATTTAAAATTATAATAAAAAATTGATTATAGGTGATTCTTATGTAATAACCTATTAAGTTTAACAAATTCATATTGATATTCTTAAAGTAATTATTGAGAGACTTAATTAAATTTAAATAAAATTATTTTATTATTACTAAGTAATTTATATACTAAATAAATTATATATTAATTAAATAATGAGTTTAAGTAATTAAATAATTTATTAAATTAATTAAAATAATTTATTTAAATAACTTGT
>JACGDI010002876.1:1473060-1566128 GCA_014898725.1 Jacaranda copaia
ACACCTATATAAAGGGATGACTAGAGACTCATATGGACATTCACATAGATACATATTCATATATTCTCAAGCCTCAAGACTCAAGTTTTTAAACTTCAAGTTCTTGCTGCGACGACGTATTGCTACCGCAAAAGTCCTATACCTCTTTAAAGTATCGAGCCATCAAGTCTTTTGATCTCGAAGTCAAGGTTCGGGTTTCAAAAAAATTTCGTAGTATCTTTTACCAAGTCAAGGGATACTACACCATATATTCAAGAACAAGCTTTGAGCTCTTGGATCATATATATACTGGGAGAAGAATCAGGGGATTAGTTTTGTTAGAGAATTTATATTTTTTCTCTAATAAATTGTAATTCTCATATATATATATATATATTATATAAATTTAATTTATTCATTATTATTTCTTTGTCTTGTGATTTAATTTTACAAATAACGAAATTTGTGTGAACAATCTCATTCCACTTGCACATCAATTTGCAGTCTGAAAATCGATCAATTATTTTTGAGAAGTTTTCATTCATTCATGTTGTATCATGGGGAGGTGAGTGTAATAGATTGAGAAGCATGGCCTCTGATTGGACCGAATGGTGCAACTGGATGCCAGCGTAATGAAGTGCAGGATTGGTTGGGCATGGTCATTATTGATGCATGGTTGGGAAGCACATTGACAAAGAATGGTGATGATAACTCCAGAGTTTCATTAAAGGGAACAACAAAATGAGAGCCAATGAGCGAGATTATAAATTCCTTTAAATTTAATTATTTTAATTAAAAAATTAATATTACTAATATCTTATGAGTTTCAAAATTTTATTTTATCTAAATATTTTAATAACTTATATTAAAACTAAGATCTAACATTTTATAAATTTCAAAAATCTCTCTCATAAAGCATGAGAGCATATAAAATCTTTCAAATAAACTTACCCCGACACATCCTCCAACTATAATTAGCACAGAAGAACCTGCTTTCCTTGTCTTCATTACATTGTCATGTTCATGTTACTAATAGAAAGAGCTTAAAGCCACGTCTTCCCCAGCGCGGTCAGTATGAATAGACAAATAGAAAGAGTTGCAAATGAATTCACATCCTACATGCTGCTGCTCATTTCCCCGATCACCCTTCCTCCAGTTCTATCTGACACGTACCCGCTTCATCTATTCCTCACCAACTAACTGTCCACACCTTCCTGTCCCTTACTATGTATGCATACATCTTATTTTACATTCTACGTACATCCTAGTAATGTGAATGTCACTCTGTCAATAAAGGGAAGGGAAGTACAAGAACGAACTCCCAAAAGTTAAAAAATAAAAAATAAAAATAAGCTTCAAACTTTTACAATCGTTAATAGGTACACTCTCTAAGAACAATTGTCATCCCCAACAGAACACTTCTGTATATACATACATGATACATGTCAACTTCAAGGAAAAAAATAAAAAATAAAAAAAAATAAAGTTCTTTAACATTTATTAGACAACAGAAAAAAAAATACAACAGACAAAAATTGTGTTGATATACGACAGCATAGCATAGGTAGATGCAGAACTAGAATTCGTAAGGCAGAATCATTAAGCGGGTCAGCACAAGCCAGGTTGAACAGATGAGATCCTTCACCATGGGATAACTTCATTAACCTCAGGATCACGTGCATATATTACTTATTCCTACTTTGATAATTGGCATTCAGTGACATCTCGATTTCTTCAAGGGATCGCCCCTTAGTTTCAACTATAAAATAGTAAGCAAATGCAGCTGCTAACAAGGAAATGCCACCAAAGCCTGCATAAGCTGGCGCTACACCAAATTTCTCCACAAATTCAAGGAAAAACAGACCCAACAAGAAGTTAAACACCTGATAATTCATCACAAGCATCACCACTTTAATGTAACAGTCAAATGTAATTCCATTTTACTGTCTCAACACTTTAAAGAATTTATTATTTTATCCATGTATTCAGTAATCAGTCTAAAACATCAAAAAACTCCATACATGAATCCTGAATCCTACTATTTGGAAGGACTTTGGTTAGATGAAAATTTTCCTCCTTTTGAGGTAAGTTCTGAAGGAAAACAGTAACCCAAAATTCATTTAGTTACACAGCCAAGTGAGAGATTCACCAGCCTACGAAGTTGTTTCTTTGCAGTTTTCATGGTATTCAATTTTATCCAAAAAATTTACAGGGGTTGGGGTTTGGGAATTTGATTTTGTTTTTTAATGAAATCTTAAGAACTAGATGGGAAGAGAAGCTTTTCTAGAAAATGCTGCATAGCAAGGTCCGATGGACAGGAATCAAATTCTCATTTTTCTTCATCAAACTCAATTCTGTCCCCCATAACCCCTTTAAAAATGAAAAGAATAAGACAAAAAAATACACAAAAAATTAGAGCCAGAATTGGAGGTTTACAAAATGTAGTTCACAGATGTGGAGGGGTCTACAAGCAATGACTGAAATGTTTTATACTATAGTTTAGATCAGATGTGACTTTCAGTACATACCCAGTGAACAGAGAAACTGAAGCCCAAGATTTTTCCTCGTGTCCTGTTGCTGCTAAGCTCTGGTATAATAAGCCCAGTAACTGGCCCAGCTCCTATAGCAAAGGTAAATATGTACCTAGAAACAATTATCAAAATTAAATAGAAAGTTTTCCAGAATGAACAAGAAAATGTTTTAAAAATACACCATTTCTGAGACCTCAAAATAATTAGGGGTGAGAAAAATAGGATTAATTAAGTGCTTTGTGCTTCAAAATACTTAACAAGAAGAAGGCAGGTATTGAGGATAGAGAAAAGGACCAGCTATTAGGAAACTTAAAAAGACTAAGTCAGCAAAATATTAAGGACATGACGAAATGTAGAAAAAAGCAGTAAACTTTGTTCTCAACCAAGTCATTTTCATAGCAAATAAATTGAGGGCTACCAAAGAATGCATCTACTTACATTCAAGCCTAGATCATCTCGAAGTCATCAGAGTACCGAAGTTGGAAGCTCATTTGATTAAATGAGATGTTCAAGTATATTTGGTTTTTAACTGAGTATAACTGCCATTTAAAATATGTGTGCTGATACGCAGGTGTTAAATAATATCACTCTACATTGATTATATTCACCTGAATTTAAGGATAAGTAACTAACACAAAATTAACCAAAAAGTTCAGAACCAACTGTACAATATATACAAGCCAATATGATAATGGAAGAAAAGCACACAGATATGTATAAAAAACTCAACCACTATAAGAGATTACACATCAGATTAAAAGAGGAATGCATGAAAAAAGGTAGGTATCAAAATAAGTGCTAAGATACGCTACTTGCACAGCAGAATACATTCTCATCACATGATGTTGCTAAAAAAGCTTACATGACAGTGCCCAATATTGATAAGTTGCTGCTGATCTCCCTGTCAATAGGAAGGCTGATGGCACTGGCTACAGCAAACATAGACACGGCCTACAAGAAACAGAGAGGCAAATATTATTTAGACCTAGATAATTAACACAATAATTTTCTAGCAAGTGTGGGGAAACAATTAGCACATCAAACAACCAATTTCAGGGGCCACAGCATTGCCATATAAAACATTTGAAAATAATCAATTTCTCAAACCTCCCTATTCGGGACAGCAACATTTTATCTAGTCCTCAACACTATACAAATTGTATATACCTGCTAATGTATCTTATTGCTTTCATTAATTGGCTTCATGGGTTGCATAAGTATATTACATGGTTTATCTTCAAATCTGGTAGCAAATTTACTAACCATTCCCAGGTAACTTCCAATCAGAAGCACTTGTCTCCCTTGCTTGTCCATTAAATATGATGCACAGAGTGCACCTGAAAAGTAGCTCACATCAGAAAATAGGGCCCAGGAGTGTATAAATATATGTGTAAATGTCATGCATTTAGATAATTCAAGACCTGCAAAGTAGGTAAGTCCAACATATAAGCTCGCGAAAGCACTACTTGTGATTCCAACATCCCGAAAAGTCAAGGATGAAAAATAGAGAACTCCATTTATACCAGCAAACTGCTGTAGCATAAAAAGGGTACCTCCAATGAATGCAACTGCAGCCACAGCCAGAAAGCATATTCATTACTCAGCCTGTAAGCCAGATACAAGAAATTATTTAAGAAGGCAATTGAAAATCAAAATTTGGTGTGCCGCAATTTTGTGGCACCTAATCCTGCAAACAGCTAATAATACCAAGCATAAAAATCTATTAAGGACCTATGCCCTTGTCACTCTGTTACAAGCGGAGATCAGCGAAAAGAGGATTTCTGAGGTAGGAAGCTGAAGTCAACCTGACTCAGCTAGTTAGTTAGCCAAGTTATTATGCCCATGTGTATGCTACACTTGGGAGCTATCGTTATATAATTGTGATTGCTTGTAAGGAAAGAACATAATAAAAAATAGTTGCTGGAGTCAGAAATTTTTTCCTTCAATGAAAAACTGATATTAGGACCTGAAATACAGAGTGGCTAGAAAATTCTGGAATGAGGTTGATTCTCCAGTGCATTAAGCTTTTCTGAAACAAAGAGGCATCTGCTATTTTAGTGGACCAACAGTAGAGTACAAAAGCTTTTGAAATTGACTGTTCGGTTACTCTCTTTTAGTAAAATATTTAGCCTCGAGCACCCTTTTCTAAGCTTGTCCTAAGTAACCAGTCCTTTAGGAAAATCAAAATGAAGTTGCATGACCCTTTTAAGTGTTTCAAACTTTCAATGCGCTAGACCCACTATTCAGCTCCATAATTCTTGTGAGTTTCATCCCTTGTATTAACCCTCCGCCGCTTCACAAAAACATAGCTTTTATCTTTCTAATCTACACATTGAAAAAATAAATGCTGAGACAACAAAAGAAAAATAAAATACCAGGTTTTCAAATACTTATTCGTTGTAACAAATCAGAGAAACAATGTTAAAGTAATGTTAGAAAAATAGGGTGAAACAGCCTCATACTGAAACAATAGTGTGGCATTTTATTGTAAATAAACCACAAGTCCAAAACACAAGAACAAAAGTTTGTAAGTAGTCTGCCAAAGTCCTTAAGAACCACAGAAAGAACTCCAAGTCTCCAACCTATTGGATGTGGCAGGATAGTATAATATTGGGCTTGTCTTTTATGTAAAGCAGGCAATATAATAAGTCAAAACAGAGCACAAACATTTGTCAAAACAATAAATGAAAAATACACCTTGATACCACCTCTAGAGTGAGGCTCCTCCAGGAGGTCCTGCCAAGTGCTATCTAAATCAGCACCATCATTTCTAATGACAGACTGGAACTCTTCAATAGCTTTATCAACTTCAGATGGTCCCCAGATTTTGCTCATAACTTCTTTAGCATCATCCACTCTCCCTGTCTACAGAGTTCCTCAAGAAATAGAAAATTATGAACATGAAAAGAAAGAGATTCTTAAATGCATAGCAAAAAAGAAATAATTTCATACTTTACATAGCCAACGAGGGCTGTCAACTGAAAACTGCATGCCAAGGGCAAGAGCAAACCCAGGAATACTAGCTACATACAGCATTATCCTCCACCTGTTGATCACAGGACAAATATTAGCACCAGATTAATGAGATATTAGCATGGAGCTGCTTCTATATGATCAACAGGAAATAGCAGAAGAAGGGAAGAGCAGTAGCAAAGACAAACATGATTGGAAAACAAAGAAATTTCAATGATTAGAATACCAAATCCAAATCCCCCTTACTTCTCAGAAGCTTGCAATAAACGAGGAAGGATGAAACTTCAAGCTCTTGCATACGTTTTCTAAGAGGTAACAAACTATCCCTGACAACCCTCCCCAAGCTAGGGAAGGGCCAGATGTAGGATTTTGTACTTAATGGGGAAAAACATGTAAGCGTTGAAAGTATACAGAGAGTTCATTCATTAAGTTAAGACATTTGAGGCCCCATCCTACCATATGCCCCCATCAGGGAGGAAGATGATCACCACATATTGCATGTGTAAGTCTCAAAAGCACAGAAAATAAAGAATATCATATTTGAATCTACTTACCTAGTAGCAATGAATATGCGTATAAGTAAAATGCTTACCAGTGGGGATCATTTTCGGAAGGAATCCCCAAAATCAGTGAAATTATAATCCCAAAACAAGTGCCAACCTGAGAAAAGGTACCCAATGAACCCCTAAATTTTGTAGGGGCAACCTATAAATAAAGATGGAAGTTAATAACGAAATTATGAAAATGAGTGCACGGTCAAGCATTGAAATTTCAGTCCTGCAAAGTGAAATTTGTTTGGAGCAAATATAGTTAAATTGTCTTGCAGTCAGACCCAAGCACTTATGGTCTCCTTTGGGAGTGGTCTTTAGCACATCACATGTTAAGTCAACATCTATGGCCACAAACCCACAATTCCCAAGAACCCCACCAAACAGAAAATGATGTCCGCTAACTCCACCGTCAGTTGAAGTCTCTCCCGCCCCCCCCTCCCGAAGTCAAGTCTGCTAACTATCCATATTAGGAATGCTGCAAGGGTCTTTCTCTGTGTGATGTGTGTGAGCTATATATTTACCTAATAAAGGACAAAACTTTCTCAGTTCACTTTCTCCAACTTAATGTAAACAAAATTCCACAGTCCTAGAAAAGCTTACGGGCACAAAGTTCAACATAGCATATCAGCTTCCAAACTGGAATTACACATTCATGGATATGAAAAATAAATTCCATGTCAAAGGCACATCCGAATGCTCTTGTGGCCCGTAGTACTGTCATAACCCTTTTCAGCAACTCTTTTGTACTGGGTTCAGAAAATACTCACAAAATAGAGCATCATCTAGCCCCTGGATACCTAACAGAATTTGTTTTGAGGAAGCTAAGCAATGAAATAGTGAAGCCGAGTATAAAGGAATGGATTAATATGGTAAAGGATGAAGGTGCTGAATGAAGATGACAGAAAGAGAAGGACAATGAGGGTAGCAGATGAATCAGTTGAAGAGAAGAGCAGTAGACTAAGTAGGCATTAAATGGTTCAGCAAGGTGGAAGTGGGTGCTGATAAGAGATCAAAGAAAATGGGTATTTTTGGAGATTTTCCAGCTACATACAATACAAGAAATAGATATTGCCATATTCAAATTACGTGTCATTAAATGTTGATTGAAAAGTTTTGATTTTACACAGAACTAACCCCTAAGGTCATGGTATAGAGTTCATAGAATTGAGAAAAGTGAGAGCCTTCACATGAAAACATGCGTGGAACATCGTGTGCTTGTAGCTTGAATATTTTGAAATTATATGCTCAAAGAGATGATATTGTAGATCCACGAGTAGCATTGGCATAAACTTTTACCTCTGAAATATAAATAGGAACAAGAACTGTGTTCACACCAACGCCAAGGCCAACTAGAAATCTTCCAAAGAGTATTGCGTCCAAGGATTGTGCTTGAGCACTGTCATAAGTTAATCATACATCAAACTAGCAAAACAGGAAGTACAATGGAAGACCATGCATGAATCCATAGCTTGCATTCTCACAAGAGTAGAAACTATAGAAAATTGTGGTGGTTTGATTATATGTCCTCTCATTGGCACAGGAATTTTAATCCTTGCACTCATTTACATTAACTGAATAATCAAATTATTATTGTGCATTAATCTGTTCTGATGGTCCACATTTTCAAAAGCCTACATAAATGACATTTGATCGCAACAATTTTTGTCTCTCGTAATGCAGTTAATTCTGTGTGACATAAAACACCTATTTGAGCATAAATAGGTGCAAGAAATTTCATGAGGCAATCTTTGTGAGTTCCATGAAGACACTGTGCTTTCTGGAACACTTGAAAAAATGTTGCTTGTTAACTTTAGGAAAGTGGCAGAGAAATAGTACTCAGCCAGAATGGGGCTATAAACTTACTTTTGTGAAATAAACACCAGAAGTTTCTCATACTCTTCTTTATCCATCATTCAGAATGTTTTGTTGCCCACTCACGGACAAAGCACATTCTAAAGCTTCCCAAATTATCTATTTGTTTCCTTAAGTCATTCTATTTTTGGCATGAAAGTAGACCCTCATGAATTATTCAGAAAAATTCTAGCCATTGTTCTTTCGTAAATCTTAATCTAGCAATTCTGTTTCAAACATAAACTAACAATAGTGTTCTGCATTCCATGCTTGAATATCCTAATCCTGCAAACAGCAAATATGAGCCACATACTCACATTTCGAGAAACAAGGGCATACCAGCTTGTTAGTGAACTTGAGAAATAATTCAACCAATAATTATTTTAAGAAAAAGATGAAATTTTTCTCAAATTACTTACCTTATAATTGCACCAAGTATGAGAGGTATGGCGTCAAGTTGAAAGGTGCGGCGACAACCAAGTTTATCGACAAGAGAACCACAGCTTATGCTTCCAATAAATGCACCACTGATGAATATGCTAACCACAAGTCCCTCAAGAAAGGAATTCCCTTCAAAACCAAGCTCCTTAGAGATTGAGACAATAGGACCATTCATTACGCTGCATCATGATGAAAGCAGATAAACATATAATAATGCTATTTACTGAATTTTGAGATGATCCATCAACAAATAGATATGCATTCATCAAGTAAACATCAAAATTTTACAAGCTTAAAAATATTTTCATCTCAAGTACAGTTCAAATTAGCTCTTGTTAGTGCCAAACCAAGTAACAAGCTGCTCCAACCTATGTATAACCTACTCCACATGCACGCATGATACGTAATATACACACACAAAGGGAACAAGTAGTTTACCCAATATGATAACCAAAGAGAAAATTGGACATGGAAGCACTCAAGACGTGGGGAAATGCAGGTAACCATCCAAAATCAACCTCTTCATCACCACCCTTTCCAGTTAACAACTTATTTTCGTCATCTGAACATTCCAACAGAACAAAACGTATAACAAATACCTCAAAAACCTCCCCAATAATAACAAAATAAAACAAGAAAATAAGCAGAACCCACATCAGAAAAAGCAATACCCACATCAGAAAAAGCAATACCTGGACTTTTATTGTTTTTAGGCTCTAATTCGGGAGCCTTCTGCTGTTTTGCAGCAGTGATTTTGAAATTCTTGTTGGGAAGTGAGAAAGAAATGGAAGGGAAAAACGGGTTCTTGGTTTTGTTTAATGAAATAGTGGAAGGGTAGAGTGAAACTATTGGATGGCATTTTGGTGCGAAGAGCAGTGGAGTAGCTTCCAGCATTTGGATCATCAAATGAAACTTGAGAAAAAGCACGATAGAGAGGACGCTGTTGAACTCGATTTCAGTGTGGTTCCGCCTTTCAGACTTCCGAAAGTACAATAAATGTTGCAGGGAGTATTATTAATTTTTGGCAACGTCTGTTCCTGTAACACGCCCCACATTTTTTTTTTTTTTGGCTTTTCCAGTAGGACACTTTAAAACACAAAAACAAGGCTTTATTTGGAAGTGAATGGGATATTCTCCCAAAAATTTTTAGGAGAATGAATTTTAAAAAATGGGATTAGAAAATATGGTGGCTATTTATTTATATTTTAAGTGATAGGTACATAATGAATTATGAAAAATTTACTTGTTTGTTTGTATTTGAAAGAGGATAAGATGTCATATCAATAATTTTTTAATTAGATTAATGAGGTAAAATATATATTTTAAAAGTATTTATATATATATATATATAAATTAAATGAGAGGTAGTATCTGTATATAGATGTAATGTGAAGAAGACAATTTATGACAAGTAGTTAGTATTGGGGAATATATTAGAGTGTAAATAGTATGGGTATTTTAAAAAATAAATTTTATATTTTGAGAGTGGAGTTAATGAATGTGTATTGTTTATTTGTTTAAATTTGAGAGTTTATAAACCAACAAACCCCAAATTACTACCTGAAATATCTAACTTAGGGTATGTTTGATTTCAGGTTTATGTCCATGGAAATATTTTAGTTTCTTTTTTGAAAAAAAAAATCCCTTAAAATATTTGTGAAAATAAATTATATTTGGACAAATGAAATATAATATTTGCACAAATAAAATTTTATTTTTGATAATTAATTAGCAAACAAGAAAGTACACAACAATATATAAATTAGTAACCTAACATATTGCCAGAACTTGAATAATGATGCTTATAAGCTATACATAGATATAAGAAAATTCATTTACCGTTCATATTCATATTCATTTATACAAAATTTATCTGCATTCGTTTAAAATTAATATTATCCATATTCAATTAATAGATATCCAATTATAAATAGATACGAATATAGTAAATGTGTATCCATTTGTTTAATATCCGCTTCAAATGTACATTTATTAAATAATATTTTATTTATATTTTTAATAGAAATTTCATAATCCATATATGTATATATAAATCATAATTGATGAATTGGGAAGAAAAAAGAATAAATTTAAAAAATTATTAAAATATAGAGAAAAACTAAGAATAAAGTTAATCAACATAAATATTGTTGGTTAACTTTATAATTAATATTCCTAAATGCCATGATTAATATTAATTAGTACTAATAATTAATTATAAAGTCAATTATTAATTAAAATTACTCTATTCATTTGATAGTTTTCTTTTTAATAAAATAGAGTAGTTCCTTCTATTAATTAAAAATCTCATGCTTCCAGATCTATTACCCAAACGCCCTTCAACGCCCTCCATTGGCTAATTAGGGCAAATAACGGGTTATCTAGAGATACATGGAAGACTGTTAAATTATGGAACATGTTCGAATAACTCAGTAAATAAATCCAAAATCTTGAATACAAGCCTAGTCTAAAATGACCATGAATACAGAGGAAGTATCTAACTCATAGTTGTTTAACACAAAGTCCCTTAGTTTTCCATTAGGCTAGGGTAACAAAGAAAAATTAAATAAAAGAAAGGAAACTAACCTTGGGGACCTCTGCACCAAATGTTTGAAGCTTTAATCAACTTTGAATAAATTATTGATTTTCAGAAATAAAATTACAAGAAGTGTTTACAGAAATCAAGATATGAAAACTGAAAGAAAACTTAAAAATGTTAGGCTCTATCTAACTATACAATTGAGAGCCCTTAAATTAAAAAGAAAAAGAGACTATTACGGATTACAAAATATGAATCTGAAGTTTGAATAGTAAAAGTACAGCACTATGTGGATTTCAAAGTTTTTGAATCCGAAACAGTAAAAAGTAAAAAGCAAATGAACAGTATCTGCATATAATTCAGATTATTATTTTTAACTTATTACAACAATAATTTTGAAAGGACCACGGTGGCTTTCACCACTTACACCATGATCTCATTTCATACATCATTGAATCCTGATTGATTTTCTTTTCTGAGAGACTCCAGCATTTTATCCAGAGCTTCTTCAGAATATGTAGGAATATCATCCTCTAGGTTTTGTGATTCTCCAGCAAGGCAATCAAATTGATTTTCACCTATTTTAGATGATATAGCCATTGAAACTGTGTCACCAGTATCACTGGAAAACTCATCTTCTTTAATATTAACAAATTCATCCTTGAGTTCTTCTTGAACCATATTAAGAACTTCTTTCAAGAGATCAGCCTTGGTTAATTTTCCTTTCCTCATTTTAATTTTTTTAGAGGCTTTTCCAAAACTCAAAGATGCTTCCTTCTTTTTGTTTTTATTTAAATTGTCCGTATTAATACCAGTTACCTTAATGATATTATCCAAGGTTTCCTGGCCTTCAATTTTTCCAGTGGTTTGATCGATCTGCTACATTTTGTTCCACCATTTGATATAAAAAGTCCAAAACAAACAAGAAATATTACCCTCTGAGAAACCAACTTCTGGAACCCATTTCCAGATACAGGGAATAGAAAATTCCATAAAAAAGAACATTGCTACTTTATTAAGCACCATCTAATTATTAATTTCTGCCTCTTGAAGCTTTGGAGAAGAAATGACCCATTTATCATAAGCCTGGCGGAATTGTTCAGGCAAATTATTATGTGTAGAACCATATGTCTTCCACCAATCAAAGAACCAATTTAGGATTTGAGATTTATAAACCTCAAGGCGAATTTTTACAAACCAAGTATGTTTCTTTCTTGGGTTTTCATATAAAACCACTTTATGAAAAACTTGGGTATAGTCCCAATAATTAAATTTATAAGTGACTCTACTATCTTTCACAAAAAATTCTTTTTCTTTTAGTGAGGACATTCTCTACTCCTCGATCAAAATGATTTTCTTAATAATAATTTTTGGAAAATTAAAAATAGATCGATCATGTGTTCTAGGGGAAAAAATGATTAATTTCACAGGATCCTGTAGTTATTAAAATATTTTCAAACTACGATCGAGGTTTATATGAACCAGCTACATATGATGTTGAATCAAATAATGATGGATTATTATCCATGGATCATTATGCCATTTAAGGTTGTTATGTTCAAGGATATTATTATGTCCTTATGGCCTTTCTACTCAAAAGTTGTGAGGGAATCCTCATCAATAGGGGTGGCTTTATTAGAGGTAACATCAGAAAAAGATAATTATAAATTTGGATAAACATCAAAATAAATCGGGCCCTATGCCAAGCTGGACTGTATAATACCCATTATTGAATACTTCCAATTTAAATTGCGAGCATCATGCAGAATAACATCAAAACTAGCAGGTATATTATCAAGAGTAACTAGCTTAAAAGCAACTTGAATCAAACCAATATGAAGAAAACGATATTCAGATCTATACTTATCAATATCAAACCTGTGCAACAACTACAAAGAAATATCATCTTTATTAAGAAGAATAAATTCCTCGGTGGTTTTTACAATTTGTTTTAAACCATTTTTTTCAAAAGTATCTAATTGATAAATTATTTTTCGATCCACTTTAGGAATAGTCCATTTATTAAGCAAATCAATATTTTTTGGAAGATTCATTTCTTCCAAACAAGAATTTTTAATAGAAGAAGATTTTCCTTTGAGAAAATTCATTTTAGGAAGAGTGTTAAACAATTAGAGAAAAATACAACCAAAATACCACGGCTTCGATACCATAAAGGGTAGGATCTTATAAAGAAGGATCGGATTTAAAATGAGTTCACAAAATTCCGAAAAATGATTGCCCAAAAATTTAACAAGTCAACTCATGCTTCCAAATCTATTACCTAAACATTCATTCAAAGAATCAATAGACTCAGAATTATCAGAATCACTATCATCAGATTCAAGCATAAGCTTATAAAGCACATCTTTGATCTTATCATCAATGTCAAGATTATTAATTATAGAACGCATTTTATACTTATCAGCATAATGGCCTACTTTACCACATTTCCAGCAAGCACCATATTTTTTGAATTTTTTCAAAAGTTTTTTATTAGACCTTTTGTTTTCTTTCCCTCTTTCTCTAACCTTTTTATGAGATTTTTTTCTATATTTTTTCTTTTTATAAAAAGCATCTTTATCTTTTTGATTTTTAATGTTATCCACTGGTTTTGGAATATCCATACCAAATTGACCACAAAACTAACCTAATTGTTTACATTCAGTTATATTATGACGTTTAATTTGTTGGTTTAATTTTATGTCATTGCGTAAATTTAACCCTCTTGAATACAGATTTCTATTAACTTACCATAAGTGAATTTATCATAGTCAATATTAACATCATTTTGTCTAAGTGTCTTTCTAACTCTTTCAGCAAACAACGAAGGCAAACCATCAACAAATTTTGACTTCCAGTGAGAACTATTAGACTCCAAAAGTTCTAAAACTCGAGATAAGAAAGTATTTTTATACCACCTAAATGAGGTGAGACTTTGACATTTTAAACCATTAAGTGAAGTTCTAATATGTTCAGAGTTATTAGTCCATCTACTAGTGAAATGTTCTATAATAGTAATAATTAAAGTGTAAACAGTCTTTTTAGTAGTATTACTAGCACTTGTACTTTCATGCTCCAGTTTAATCGTATTAAGGATTTCTTCCTTATTAGCCTGGATTAAATAATTTTCTCACCAGCCTTTAAGTTCACTAGTAAAACCAGTAATTATCATTTTAGCAATAGTTTTATCAGAGTTGCCATTATTCTTACAAATAGTAGAATACATTAACGTACGATACACCAAATTATAAATATGACGTTTAGTATAACCATCCAAATTCCACTCATAAATATGTTTACCAGAGTATGAGTTATTAGCTCTTCATGCAATACATCTTGGAGAGAAGGGCGAGGATAATAGTAAGTGCGCATAGTTGAACGACTAGCATATTTTTGAAGTTTATTAACTTCTTCATTAATAACATGTTGGTAAGATTCATCATCAATATTATTAAGAGTAGAAATTCTAAATTCAGCAAACCTTTTAGTTATTAATCTCTCAAGTTCAGACATATCTCTAAACCTAAAATTATTAATTTCAGGTGGAGGTTGGATGCTAGGCATAGCAATAGAATTAGGTTATTCAGGAGAAATAAAAGTTTTATTAATTTTTTCTTCTAAATCCCCCATAAATTTATTAAGTTTATGAATGTTGTTAACAATAGTAGAAGGTCTTTTAATCATTAAAATAGTAAATCAAATGCGAGTATTTCTCATAGCAAAATTCATATCAGATTCAATTTGTTCTAAAGTATCATCACTATTATTATCATTAAAAGGAACATCATGAACAATATTAGAAGGTGAAATCTTTAATTTATCAAATCAAGTTTCAAGATTATTATCTTTTCTATTATTAAAGGTCGATTCTCTAATTTGAGAAGTAGAAGCATGTGACATATTAGGACTATTAACAGTATAATCTAACGGATCAAGAAAAGAAAATGAAGATCTAGTAGATCTAGCAGATTTTAATAAATTATTATTGTTAGATCTAAATTGTATAGACACATCACCATCGAGGGTTTGAATAATTTGACTAACCTTAGTCTATATAATAGGTTGAGCTAGAACAACATTTTCAATTAAGCAATTATCAGGAAATTTAACCTCATCCCATTTGATAGGTCTACGGGTTGTAATATGAGATTTACAAAAATTAGTTTCAATTAAAATGGTCTCATTATTATTTTTATTAATCATTTTACACATAGGATTCAACGTGTAAAGATGTTTAAAATAGATTCTATAACAAAAGCAAATGAACAGTATTTGCATATAATTCAGATTACTGTTTTTAACTTATTACAACAATAATTTTGAAAAGACCATGGCGGCTTTCACCACTCACACCATGATCTCATTGCATACGTCATTGAATCATGATTGATTTTCTTTTCTGAGAGACTCCAGTATTTTATCCAAAGCTTCTTCAGAATATGAAAGAATATCATCTTCTAGGTTTTGTGATTCTCCAGCAAGGCAATCAAATTGATTTTCACCTATTTTAGATGATGTAGCCATTGAAACTGTGTCACCAGTATCACTGGAAGACTCATCTTCTTCAATATTAACAAATTCATCCTTGAGTTCTTCTTGAACCATATTAAAAACTTCTTTCAAGAGATCAACCTTGGACAATTTTCCTTTCCTCATTTTAATTTTTTCAAAGGCTTTTCCAAGAATCGAAGATGGTTCCTGTAAAACCATTTGAATCAACAATTTTTAAAGGAACCTTTGATGATAAGGATTTACATTTTTAGTTTATAGCTGAACTTTTTTCTAGAATTCTTAATAGAATAAGAGGATTGCTTAAAGTTAAAACCAATCACATTAATTCTTTAAAAAAAGAAATCATTAGTCTTAATATTGATGAACAATTAGCTAATAAAAAATTAAAAGAAAAAATTCTTTTCTTGAAAATTAATTTTCTTTGTTGGTTTGTAATGAGCATCCCAATGCTTTTTGGAATAGGAAAAAACATATTGTTGATCTTTCATATGAGGATAGTTTTGATGGGAATGTCACAACTAAGGCTAGACTTTGCCAAATGAATTCTAAGTATTTAGTCTACTACAAAAAGGAAATTGAATCCTTACTGCAGAAAGGTCTTATTAGACCTACTAAGTCTCCTTGGTCTTGTATAGCTTTTTATGTTAACAAACATAATGAGCAAAAACGTGGTGCTCCTAGGTTAGTAATCAACTACAAACCTCTTAATAAGCTTTTAAAATAGATTAAATACACAATCCCTAATAAAAAGGATTTACTTGACAGATTATTTGATGCTAATGTTTTTTTTTTAAATTTGACTAAACTTAGTCTATATAATAGGTTGAACTGGAACGGTTTTACTCAAAAAAATAATTCAAATATGGATAACTTTAATCAAATATAGATGCATCTAAATAATTATAATAGAATATTGATATATCTGAATTCAATCGATATCCAATGAATACGAATTTGGATATTATTCTTAAATATCCATTAAACTCATATTTGTATCTAAATATTTAAAAAGTTAAATGAATATGAATATAGAAATAGTATATTCGATTCATTTAATATCTGTTTACACCCTTAAATACTGATATATAGTTTCCATAGGCTTTCAATTTCCTACCAAAATATATCTCCAAAAAGTCTTTAATTAGTTGAAGCTATAACCAATATATAAATGTTCTGCGAACGAAAACCAATTAATTTATTAAAGAATGAGAATCCAAGTAATACCAACCATGATGGATTTAGAGTTTCAACTCAAAACTCATGCATTGAGTGACACTCAACAAAACTGGGATATAACATTGGAAAAATTGATTGAAATCTTTTATTTCATTTTCTATTACATCTTCTATTTTATTTAATAAATATATGATACGTGTATTAAATATTTTATTATAAAAATAATTAATTGAAAATCAAATATGCTTAGCATAAATACAATAAATTAAAATAGGATATGGAATAGAAACAGTATAGAGGATCCAAAGTGTGGAAAAACATATTGGAAAACCAAGTTGTGCCACGTGTTCCATCTTGAACTTGATTTGCCATGTTAATTAGGGGTGGCAACTAACAATCATGTCGTAATGAGTTGTTTTATATAGGGTTGATGTGAGAATATTATAAAATTTTGTTCAATTTGAACTAATTCAAAAAGTACCCAATCCAATAAAATTTCAACCTAAACCCAATCTAAAAGTTTTTGTGTCAACTCAAACTCAATCTATATAAACTTGTGATTAATTTTTATTAATAATTCATCTAAAAATCCTTTAACATTTTATATTCAACTAAAATCTTAATAAAAGATTAACTTATACCAAGGTTTTGGAAAAAGTCATCTTATACCAAAACTTTGGGAAAAGCCAATTATATATTCCAGCAGCCCAAATTCTTACCATGGAGCAATTTCTTGTCAATATCAACAATATAAATTTCATTGTTAAACCAAAAATTCATGCACAACTTAATTTATACAACCATGAAGTCGAATTCCAACAAAAAAATACAATTCCTTTTATTTAATCATTAATAATTATCCTAATAGCACCAAGTATTGAAATATTAAGCAGTAAATAGTCATCCATTACAAACTAACGTAGAGTTAAATTGTCCAAAAATAACATCAAAGCATTCATTAAAAATACAGAAAGCATAACATATTCCATCTTTTAATTTCAACCATATCTCTTGATTGCTTTTCTCTTCTTCCCGTTGATGTTTGTTACAAAGAATAAGTACACAAAGTATAAAAGATATGCATACATATGTACTTATATAATGATAAATTTCACCTATAATACAAAAAACCAAAGTTCACGAGATTATAAATCAAGATCCTCCATATCAACCTCAGCAATATTGGAGCTATCAGCTACAATACTTGACTTGGCATCATTTTCATTGAGATATAACTTCATAATATTTTCAATCAATTCATCCAATTTTACTTTAGTAGATACTATAGCAAATAAACAAGAAATATGATTAACTTATACATCAATTTATACATAGTTTCATGCAAAATATTTTCATTTCTATTCTCAAAATATATTTTTCAATCATATATATCTTCTCATTACTTTTATTGCTACTATCTCTCTACCTATAACCTACTAAATCTTAAAAGCAAATTTATTTTCAACTTATTTTCTCTAACTATCTTTTCAATTTTTCAAAATGTTGATAATGAAATATGAAAATGAAAACATAACTAAATGGGTATATCAAGCTTTGTATTTCTTTCAATTCTTGGTTCATCTAAATACAACTCCAATTGGCTTTTTTGAACACTGGTGAAAAATTCTAAGCTCTTAAATCAATCAAATTTCTAAAATTATAATTGTAACAAGTTAAGAATGTTAAATAACAAAATGCTTATTAGCTTAAATAAAATACTTATTACTTAAAGTACCTTCAACACATTAATACAGTCCATATTTTGAGTTTGAGTAAAGATATTATCCTTAGCCTTACTTTGAGAACTAGACGTTGATGCACCAGAAGATAGCTTAGTAGCATTTTTCATGTATTCATTAAATATAGAAAATAGTTTTGCTCTAACATCTTCACATTCTTTGGACCCAATACCATACAAGTTGTTGTAATGAAACTCAACAAACTGAATTTTATAACTTGGATCAACTATAATAGTAAAAGCAAATACAAGATTAATTTCTTTTCAGTGCTTGCCAATCTTTTGAAACATTTGAGAGTCAATCTATCTTATGAAACCATTTTTGCTATCAAGCTCTTAACTTAAAGTTAATTGTATCTAAAATACTTAAGAAAAGTATAGATTAAATGTGGGACACCTAACACCAGAAAAAAGATTCATTATGTTATAGAAAAGTTGAAGAAACTTGCATATTCTTTCCACTCTTCCGCACTAATTAGTTGATGGACATTGCATAAAGTTCAAGTCAGTTAACGTCAAATGATTAAATGCTCAGCGATAATATAATACACATGAAAGCATCAAATATATAAGTTCCACCTCTTTTGAAACATCTTGCCTAAGAGCTTTTTTCCATATCAAGAGATTTTCATTACACATTCTAAATATTTGTGCTTTCTAAGTTGAGAGCGTTTAACATACTTCACACATTTTCTAATTTTATCAACAGAACTGTCAATCTTCTTCAGCCTTTCTTGCACAATCAAATTAAGGATATGGGCACAACAATTCAAATATAAGAATTCACCATCACTAACAAAACAAGATTTCAAACTAAGTTGGACCTTCAAAGAATCAAGAAACACATCATTAGCAAAAACATATCAACAGTAATTGTGAATAATTTTTTTCTATTCCCCAACTAGTCAACAAAGTATCAATTCTTTCGAACAAAGTAATACCAAAGTATGGTAGAGGTATATAAGAAAAGTTTAAGATTTTTTCTTTTTTTGGTTTTTGTGTTTGCAAATTCTATTCAAAATCAATGTGTGTAATTAAACATAAATAACCATTAATAGCAATTGATATCCACAAATTTGAAGTAAAGCAAATTCTACCAAGACAAACACACTGTTGACATTGAAATTTTATGGGGATAAATCACTATTTGATAGCCTAAATAAAATGACTATCGATTTGGGTCTCAAATTAAAGTGCATAACAAATTTAGGCTTTATATAATGAGCCAATTCAAGATGAATTATAAAATCTTATTTTATTAACTAATTGGGTTGTACTTTATTTAAATGTTGCCCATTAGTTAATTAAGCTCATCTCAAATGGTATCCAAGCCCAAGGGAAGACTTAAACTTCAAGTCATAAAATCTTAATTTGTGCCCATAAAAGAAGGAATTGGGAGACATACTACACATGAAGAAATACATCAAGAAATTCAAGCATCAAGCTCTCAAGTTCAAGCTCTTGCCACAAAGAAGATTGCAATGACAAAAGTTCTACATTTTTTTCAAAAGCATTAAATTCTAAAGGCCTTGATATCTAAACAAATACTTGATTTCAAGATGGTTCATGATTTCATCTGCAAATTTAGAAAGGAATTACACATCCAATTCAAGAATAAGCATCAAGCCCTTGAATCAAATCCCAAGAGAAGAATCTGTAGATTAGTCTTCAATTATAGAGATATTTCCCGGATTTTGTAACCAATTGTCATTTAAACTAAATATTGAATTTGTCCATATTTTTCTTATCTTGTAATTATCTTTTGTAGACACAAAATTTATGTGAACAAATTTCTAGCATGCCCAGTAGGATAATCTTTGCCTTTCATCTCTTTCTTCTATATCAAAGTTCCAATTGCCATTTCCAAACTCGTCATGACACCCAAAAAGAATCAAGTCACTATTATCAATCAAACAGACATTCTGGATATTATTACTGCGGCTGGTCAATCCTCCACTGGGGGTAAGGTCATTGATACTACTCCATTAGATAGCTCGAACTCAGCAAGTTTTATAGAGATCAAGTCTAAATTATCTTTTTCTACTGCACTAGCTGTGATGGTAATTGAAACAGCTATAGTGGACGAACAACTTGCTAAGATGGCTTAAGCCATAACTAATCTTCAAAAGATTATGGAAGACAAAGACCTTTAGATCACCCAATTAATGAACAAGTTGAAGCATTTAAATGTTGGAGAGTCTAGCTAGAATCGTTCATCCTTCTTAAATCATGTTGAAAATGATGAGCAAATGGATGAGGCACCACCCAAGCATAACTTAGTGTAGAAATCTAATCACTCTACAACATCCGTTGCTACATTATTTGTATAGCAATTGCAAGAGATGATAACTAACATAATTAGAGCCCAATATGATAGACCTTCACAAAATTCACTCTTGTATTCAAAACCATACCCTAAGTGAATTGATGTATTAAGGATGTCTATAGGTTACCAGCCACCAAAGCTCTAACAATTTGACGAAAATGGTAATCTGAAGCAATTTATTGCATATCTTGTGAAAATGTGCAATAATGTAAGAATTGATAAGTAACCTCCTCGTATAGTAGTTTGTGAGGTTACTTAAGGGAAATGCATATGATTGGTGCATTGATTCAAAGACTGAGTGTATTAACAGTTAGGTAAAAATGGTGAAGAAATTTTTTAATTGCTTTGCACTATGAGTATGACAAGCTTACCAATGCAAAGTAGTGGAAAGATGAACTAGTTATTAACTATATCAACCATTGGCGTGCACTAAGTTTGAATTACAAGGGTACATTATTAGAAGTTTTGGTAATAGAGATCGCATCCAGGGGATGCACCAGGGACTTCTTTATATCCTTCAAGGAATCAAATTATGAAGTTTTGAGGAATTAGCCACCCATGCTCACGACATGGAGTTGAACATTGCAAGTCACAAACCTGCTTTTCTAGTTGATGAACACAAGCAAGACAGAAAAGACTCAAAGAGAAATGACAAGTCTACAAAAAATACAGTGAAAACGTTTATAACAATTAAAGCAACTCCTGTCAAAATTTCTGCAAGTAGTAACAAAGGAGAAAAGCTTGTTAAACTTGTGCCAACTAAAAGACATTGACCTACGTTAAAAGAGTTATAGGAAAAAAAGTACTTATTCCCTAACTCTGACACCTTGCAAATCTTTAATGAGTTATTAGCAAGAAAGATGATCGAGTTGCTTGAGCCAAAATGTCCTGATGAAGTTGGGAAGGTGAATGACCTAAAATATTGTAAGTATCATTAAGTTGTTAGCCATCCTATAGAAAAATATTTTTTTGTTAAAGAGAAAATCATGACGTTAGCAAAAGATGGAAAATCATCCTTAATACTAAAGATGTGGTGGATTAAATGTAGCTAGTGTCGCAATTGTTATGAATATCACTTACAACAAGAAAAGTGTTCTTTCCCCAGTCATAGAGGCATCGACGTTGCTTCAATTTGGAAGTATAGACCTAGCCCTATTAGAAACTTTGTTCACTAATGAAAAAAATGGTTAGATACAAGTTTTGTTTTTGAAATTGAATATGATGGTGAGTGGATTCTCGTAATACACTAACAGAGGTAATGACAACACATTTACAAGCTTCATTTAACACTCTTAAAGAGATAACATCTCACAAATTGCCCTCAACCTAAGTTAACGAGAGATATAAATCTTCTTGTGTTAAGCTGAGAAAATTGAGAAGAAATCATTGGGATCCTATTACTTTAAGAGACCTTTTCCCTACGAGATGTTTTGAGTAGAAGGTAAAAATGGCATTTACTGCATTTAACAAAGTGGAGAGCTAAAATTCTACTTTTCGTTATACTGTTATTACATTTATAGATAAAGATTTATTGCTGGGATCAAAACCCCATAACTAGGTACTCTTTGTTTTTGGATTTATGCAAAATCAAAAAATTAACTGCATGTTTGTTGATAGGGGATCAACAGTTAACATCATGCCAAAGTCTGCTATGAAATAATTGAGAAACATAGTTGAAGATTTGTCTCACAGCCACTTGATCATTCAAGGTTTCATCCAGGGAGATCAGCGAGCTATTAGAATGATTTTCCCATAACTTACTATTGGAGAATTCAAAGTGAACACTTTGTTTCACATCATTAATACAAGGACTTCATACAAACTCCTACTAAAAAGACCATGGCTTCATGAAAATGGAGTGGTTCTATTCACCTTTCATCAATGTTTCAAGTATTCAAGGAATGGTGAGATAATAAAGGTTAATGCTGATACAAAGTATTTACAAAGGCAAAACCATACTTTGTAGATGCCAAGTTATACTTAGACTTGAGCTTAGTGTAAGAGACACTGCCTTCAAAAAATCAAGGTAATCACCTTATTAAGGGAAAGCATGTTGAACCTATATCTCTGGAGTCAAATGTAGTAAAATTTAAGAAATTGATTACTACTAAAACCTTGGAAAGTAAAATTGTAGAATTCGAAGGTGCCCTTAATTTACTAATATATCAATATACCTTTCAATAACATTAGAAATGATAGAAGTTATTTGAAACATACATTCCGTCATTGAACAATAAAAGAGAACAAACAAGAAAGGTAGTGGTTGATGACTACCTAGTTATGAGAATGAGTTAATCATGCCTATTGTTGGTTTGAACTAGAAGACCTTAGCTAAATTTTCTTCTAGCAAAACTGAATATCAAAAGTATCATGGGACATTTGATCCAAAAGCCTATAGTCTCTTGGCTATGTCTAAATATGACTTCTCTAATCCGTTTAAGCTAAGGGAGTTGAAACTGGAGTTGATTGGAGAAAAGATCCATAGCTTTAGCAAAGCACAACAAAAATTATGAAGCTAATAGTTTTGTGTTGATTAGCTAAGGACCAACTTAAGATTTGTACTGAGTGAGCCAATCAGAATACATGTGATGAGGAAATATAAGTATGTTAGTATCCAACATATTGCAGTTGAGAAAGATGGAAATGATAGAAGTCAAATGTCAAGCAATCGTTGCAACTTAGTATTCAGTCTACTAAGTAGTCACACTACCCATCCTTCTGCGTTTGAAAGACTTGGTCAGAATCTACCACTTTGTAAAGGGTCTACTACAAGTCATCATCCACAAGGTTCAATCTTCAATTAACTTAGAAGTAATGCTATGAAAAAATCAAGAATAGAAATAGCTATGATGAAACCAAAATGATGAAGCTAAATCCTTAATCTTAATCATTAATATGGACATACTAGTGAAGGTGATGCAGCATAAGATGAGACATCCATCTAATGACGATGGTAGACATGAGGACAAAGTAGAGATTATCCTAAGCTCTAATTATACAAGTGTTGTAGAAGAGCTAAGCCCTCAGTAACTTGAAGAGTTCAATAGATTGATTATGGGTGGCTTTATGCAAGTCACAAGCTATCTTAGGTCAAGAGCAATGCATATCTCTATTGTGAAAGAAAATGGAGTTATATAATTGAGGGTTACAAAGGTAGAAGTTGTAGACATTATACAGTCTTATGATGAAGAAGACAATGAGCTGTACTCATGTTATCATGTTGCTATTAATGAAGAGTTTAACTTAGATATCTCTAAAGATGAGATCCAAAAAGCTTATCCATAGCTTGAAGATGGTGAACAAGCAACCATGGATGAACTTAAAAAATTGAATCTTGGCACAACAGAGGACTACGCTCTATATTCATAAGTTCCCTCTTAAGTTTTAAAGAAGAAGAGTAATACTTAAGACTTTGAGTGAGTATAGAGATGTCTTCGCATGGATATACAGAGAGATGCCAGGATTGGATCCCCAAGCTATAATTCATCAACTAGGCATAAGGTATAGGGTAGCAGTCGCAGCAGATTCTTCACCCAGAGCTTGTTCCTCTAATAGAAGTTGAATAAACATGCTCATTGATGCTGGATTCACTAGAAAAAGTTAATTGTTTGATGTGATAGCTAGCATTGTGCCAGTCAAGAAAAAAAATGGCCAAACATGCATTTACATTAAATAAGGCATGCCCGAAAGATGATTTTCCATTGCTTATCATTAAGCTTAGGGTCGATGCAACTACTAATCATAAAGCTTTATCCTTCATGAATGAGTTTTTTTACCTATAGTCAAATCAAGATGTCACTACAAAATGAGGAGTATATGGCTATTAAGACTCCAAAGGGAATCTACTGTCATAAAGTGATGCCTTTTGGGTTAAAGAATGTAGGTGCCGCTTACTAATGTGCAATGTAAACATCTTCAATGATATGTTGCACAAAAAGGTTGAATGCTATGTTGATGATTTAGTTGTCAAAAGCTACAGAAGAACTAATCGCTTAGTAGATCTTTGAGTGGTATTTGATCAATTGCGAAAATATAACTTGAAGATGAGTTTTCTTAAATGTGCTTTTTGTGTTGCATCTGACAAGTTTCTTGGCTCTATAGTCTATCATTGTAGTATTGAAGTTGATCCCACAAAGATAGATGCTATGTAGAAGATGCCTGTACCTAGGAACTTAAAAGAACTGCGGAGCTTGGAAAGTTGTCTTACATTTATAAGAAGGTTCATATCAAACCTTGTTGGTGAAGGTTTGTATGGTATTAGGATCTAAATATTTCAAAAAAGTTGAATAAACTAGTCCACACAACACCACAAGAATATAGACATGCACAGGATTCAGATTTAGAAAGGAAAAAATACTTGGGTGAAAGTAGAAAATTCGAAGAGACAGAATCAAACTCTTCCTTACCATCAAATGGGCTCTTCACCAGCGTAGCAGGATCACCACCATTCTTTCCTTGGATAGACTTCTCCATTTGGGCTGACATTTTAACTGAAACTCCTCAACCCTTTGAAATTTTTATAGTTTAAATTTTAGGCTAATCAAAACTCCAGAGGTACTTCAACCAGAGGTAAAAACCAACTACTAGAAACAACTACAGTCAAGAGCAAAAAGCAACCAAACTAGATTACCTTTAATGCAAATGTCCACACACAAACTTAATGGCCTATTCTCTACATAAAGGCTAGAATATCTACAGAGAATAAGGGAAGAAAGATTTAGAATGTTGTGGTGGAAGGAGGAGGGAGAATGAGAGAGTGATGGGAGACTAATAACTTAGATTCCCACTACATAATACTGTTGGGAGAATATCACACAAAAATTGCTCACCTTATGCATCATACGGCTAGCCACTCTCTACATCTATATGTAGGAGTGGTCACGCACCTTTTTTAAGGAGGTGATGCCAAGTGTCCCTTGCTTAGGTGGCCACTAACTTTGTGATTAGTGAATTTAATTGAAGCACCAATTTCCTCTAATGAAATATCTTATAGTTAAATTCTAATTCTAATTCTTATTGAAGGAACTCTTCATTTAATTCTCCAAAAATTATATCTCCAACTTAATTAAATTAAACACTTTAATTTAATTAGTAATTGTTTAACTTAACTCTTAAGTCGAAATGTTTAACGTTTTAAGCTAGTCAAATTTAACTCAACCTGTAAATTAATTTTGACCAATTGATAGTCATGTGACATCAATTAATTAACTTTTAATTAATTGATCATAATTTAACTTTTAAAATAATTCGACCAATTTAACATTTAAATTGATCAATTCAAAATGACTACAATTTTGCCTCCTCCAAAAAAGTGGTCATGAATTTTTAACTCTTAAAAAATTCACCTTCCTTCAGTAGGTCATTTTGTTAGCTTTTGTGTGTGACCTATTAGGTTCTACCATTCATTTGACATAGGCTCACAACTCATTGTAACTTTGGAATATTAAATATTCACTTTAGTTTAAACTCTTTTAAACTAAGCGACTCAATTCAATTATTCTCATTAATTGAAGAGTATCCAATCTCCATGGTTAATGTTCAACCTCAAGCGCATGGAGCCCAACTAATTGGCCTAAATGAATGCTCTTAAAAGAACCATTCTAGCATTACGTATACCATGCAAATACAATCCTTTTGTCTCCTATATCTCGAAAGAGGCCTAGGATAAGATATTAGTCGGCTCCCCAATAACCTCAATACTATATTTCTATTCTTAATGTTCAATTTCATTGTGTGACCTCACCTTTGGAAATTTTTTTTTCTAAATTGTCACACCACCTTGTGAAAGAATTTCTAGAAATTGATCATTACAGAACACATAAAAAATGCACTCGCCCTTCATAAAGATAAGGAGTCAGATTTCTTCTTGGATCTCACAAACCTCCATGTCCAGTAGCTCATGCCTAGTCCCTACCCGAGTGGCTCACTAAGTGACAAGGGAAGAGTTAAAGCATAAAAGCCAAACACAAGGCTAACATGGATCTTTAGGTTAAAGGACTAATAATATACACTAGCGTAAGTGAAAGAACTTGCCACTACCGACATGCCACTTCAACTATCTAGTGGATTCTCCAAGTGGATCTTTAGTGCCTTATTCTCTAACAAGCACTTACCAACATGCATCTATATCTTATATAGGATTGCTCATGGAATGGAGCAACATCCAACCCTTAGATTTATGCATCATTAGTGCAACTCTATTCGGATTTTAGATGCCCTGTCTCATAAGATCCTATGACTTAAAAGATTTAAAATCATGACTGTGTAGGACTTATTCCATGTCACCACCCAATGCGTGACCAAGTCCTATAGTCTTTTGTGATCTATGGGCTTTATCCAAATGCAAGTACAGAAATTAAAAGGCATAAGATGTAGATGATCATATAATGAATATCATTCAGTTAAGATTATCTTACATTGAAATAGTTTACAAGGCCAATCAAATTACCTTGCGGGGCACTATTCCAATAATTGAAAGGTGCCAACCATTCAAGGATGCTTCTTTCAAATGGGATGAAGGATGCCGAAATGCATTTGAAAGTATAAAGAAACATATCTTAAATCCACCAATATTAGGAGCTCTTGTACTTAGAAGATCGCTTATATTGTGTATTGCAACACAAGAAAGGTCAATTGCTACTCTTATGGCTCAATAAAATAAAAAAAGTAAAGAAAATGCATTGTATTACCTAAGTAGATCTCTTACTAGAAATGAACTAAAATATTCCCCTATTGAGAATATCTATTTAGCATTATTCTATGCTATTAAGAAGTTGAAACACCATTTTTAAGCACACTCCATACAACCTATCTCTTGTGCCAATCCAATCAAGTGTTTTATGTCAAAACATGTGCTTTTCAAAAGAATAGAAAAGTGGGATGTCATATTCAGCTAATACAAGATCACCTATGTGCCACAAAAAATTATTAAAGGATAAGCTCTTGCTAATTTCTTGGTTGGCCATCCTATCCTATAGACTGGGAGTTATTTGATGATCTCCCTGATGGAGATGTTTTCTATGTTGAAGTTCTCCCGACATGGATGATGTTTTTTGATGGAGCAGCTAGATTTGATGGATTAGGATAGGGATTATCTTCATTTCACTAAAATAGCAAGTATTGACATATTCTATTATATTGGGTGAGTTGTGCTCCAATAACATTGCTGAGTATCAAGCTTTGATTATTGGACTTCAAATGGCCTTAGAAATAGAGATTATGGAGATTGAGATTTGTGGCGACTTAAAATTGATCATCAATCAACTTTTAAAAGAATATGAAGTAAAGAAAGAGGATCTCATGCATTTCTTTTAGCAAGCCTTGAACTTATTGAAGAAATTTAAAAGTGTTAGCTTAAGCTACATCTGAAGAAAAAAAATAGGATAGTTGATGAATTGGCTAACCTGGCAACTACTTTCGTTCTATTTAAAGGAGAAATGATGAACATTTTTGTATGCAATTGATGGATTGTACTGCATTCTATTGAACTCAATTATGAAGATTCAAATGCCATATCAATATCAACTAGTGATGATCAAGATTAGAGGACTCCATTAATTGATTATTTAAAATATGGAAAGTTGAATGATCCTCGCCAAAAGACGGAAGTACGAAGAAGATAGTCTCATTTTATGATATACAAAGATACTTTGTATTATTGATCTTAATGTTGCTTAAGCAGTAAAGAAGCAATTAAAGCCATGACTGAAGCATATTTTGGGGTCTGTGGTGCTCACCAGTATGATCCTAAGCTCCATTTTTAGATTAAACAGAAAGGTTACTATTAACCGATAATGGTCAAAGATTGTTTAGAGTATGTGAAGAGGTGTGAAGCTTACCAATTACATGTAAATTTCATACATCAACCTTTAGAGCCTTTACATTCTACTGTTGCTTCATAGCCATTTGATGCCTGCATTCTCGATGTCATAGGACCTATTACTCCAAAGTCATTTGTTGGTCATGCTTATATAATGGTGGCTACTAATTAGTTCTCCAAATAGGCAGAGGCATTTCCTTTTAAAGAGGTAAAGATGGAAACAATAGTTGAATTCATCCATTCAAACTATATTTTTTTGGTATAGAGTACCTCAGTACATTATCACTGATAATGGAAAGTCGTTTTATAATAAGTTAATGCATACGTTATGTGCACAATTTGGATTTAAGTAGCATAACTCCTCGATGTATAATGTAGTGGCAAATAGTTTAGCTTAAGCATTTAATAAGACTCTGTCCAAACACCTAAAGAAAGTTTGTCAAAGTCAAAAAGAGACTAGCAATAGAATATTGGAGACACATTGCGGGCATATAGAATGATTCACTGAACTACTACTCAGGCCACTCCATATACTTTAGTGTTTGAAGTTGAAGCTGTTCTCTTTCTTAAAAGTTAGATATCTTCACTCCATGTTGCAATTCAAGAAGGACTCACAACTAGAGATAATGCTTATCTCTAACTTAAAGAATGAGAAGCGTTAGATGAGAAAAAGTTTGAATCTTAATAGCAATTTGAGTGCTACCAAGCTTGCATGATGAGGGAATTCAACAAGAAAGTCCGCCTTTGATTATTTCAAGTTGGGAATCCAGTCCTCATAGTGAGGAGGCTGATTGCCATTACCCAATGAATGGGAAACAAATTTACATCAAAGTAGGATGGCCTTCACAAATAGTGCCTATAAATTGGTGGATACAGATAGACTATGCATTGGCCCTATAAATGGCAAGTCTTTGAAGTGCTATTACCCATGAAGAAGTATGCTTCTTGAGGCATGAGCCTAAACTACATGTTACTCCTACCCATATGAGTTTAAACTGTGTACGGTACCTATCAATGGTAGTGCATGTGGATAAACTGCTAACTTGCTCCACTAAAAGTATTTTATGTGGCTAAAATGTAGAAATAATTCACCTTATCCAGGATGGCTAAGCTATGGATATGCTTGGCCTGCATGAGTATAAATTGTGCATGCCCCCTCCCCCCTAACATAAAAGTTCTTTGAACTACGCGATGACTTGTTCTCTTTGATAGGGTATGTAGGTAGCTTGAAATTTATTTCCTAAGTTCAATCACATCTTTAAATAAGTTTGGTTTGTCTTAGAGATAGCCAATCTATTTTATATAAAGTAAAATGTTATTCAACAGTATTTTAAGAATGTTTATTATATGGCAATGGTGTGGATAAGTTATTTTTATCCCAATTTGCCATTTCAACATTTTCCACATATAATTTGCTATAAAAATAAGTTATTGTATGCTATCTTAAATGATTTTTTAGTAATTTCATATCTAATATTGGTAAGTACTCAATATATCTATATGAAAAATAATAAATATATATAAATATATATTAACTTATGTATGCAAAGTACTGATTAATGTATGGAATTTAATTTTATAGTTCTCTCTCCATATATATACATATATATAAATATATTTATATATATAATATTATTATTAATAATAATCTATAAAAAGAGGTGAAGCTAGCTTAATTTGATATTATTTTTACTATATGTATAATAAAAAACTTTTCATATATATATATATATAAATCTTACCTTAATTTAGCATTTTTTAAAATTATATTTTATTCCATAATTTACTATTTTAGTTAAGTTGAATTCCTTAATTTAAGCACATAATTTCCTACTAGTAAATTATACTAAAAATAACTGAAATATGCCATTGACTAATATTTAAAGATAAAAAATTATTGTCTTTCTTGTTTCTTCATATTGTAAGCTTGGTGAGTTAAATTCTAATTTGTTTTGAATATGCATGTATTTTGTAATTTACATATGATTTTCTAATATTAATAAATATTTATGTTTATGAAAATGCCAATTTTTAAAGAAATTTGGAGCCTCGATTTTTTGGTAAGTTAACAATTTTATATTCTACCAACTACATTAATTTTTGCTTTTATCCAATTTTTTCAATTTTTTCATGTTATGGATTTCATTTAACTTTTTTTTTTGTTTTTATTATTTTTTGGTTGATGTTTTGGCGGTGGCTTATGATTTTTTTTCTATGATTAGATTGAATATTACCAATATTAAAATTAAAATTAAAATTAAAATTAAATAAAACAACTTTTAAATTTAAATTTATTGATTATAAAATGTATGGACTCAAAACTATTTTTTTTTTATAAAAGTAAACTATATTAACAAATATTTTTCTTTTCAAATTTAATAATTTAGTAATCTTGATTCAATGATTAATTGATACATGCATCAAAATTCTTTTTCTTTTGTTTGTATGTGAATTTTATTTTAAAAGGTTTAGATGGTGCTTAACCAATGCAATATAAATTATTTTAATTTTTATTGTATAATATATTTATTCAAGTTCTCTCTCTCTCTCTCTCTCTACATATATATGTATATATATCAGTTTATATATGAAACACATATATATAGTAGTTTATGTATGTACTGTTGGCCTTATGCATGGAGCATTAATTTTTTAGCACTCTCTCTCTCTCTCTCTCACTCACTCACTCACTCAATATATATACATGTATCTTTATATATATAAATATAAATATCATAAAATATGTTTTATATCATAATTTAATATTTTAATCACTAAGACCTAGAACTTTCTTTTTAAAAATTATTTTCAATTAATTTTTTCCAAAGAAATTTTATTACTTTTCATATATTTAATACTTACACTTTTATGGATCCAATTATAATTTACATATTAACCAGCTATATTTATATTATTGGTTCAAATTAGATTATAAATCATGTTATTAAAGTAACATATTTATTTCAAATAAAGTAAAATGATTGCTAATTTATTTAAAAAATAATAATTTTGAGATTGCATATGTTAAAGAATTTTAAAATTTTACTAAGTAAAGTACAACCATTGTTACCTTTAATCATTAAGAACAACAATTATGTGTGTTTTGTTAGTTTTTGTGATTGACATAAAACTCCTACTCCCCTCTCTCTCTCTCTCTCTCTCTCTCTCTCTCTCTCTCTCTCTACACACACACACACATACATGTGTGTGTTTGTGTGTATATATATAACAAATGTTAAGTTATTATATAAATAGCTAATTTGAATATGTAAATTTAACTATTAACATATTTATGCAAAATATTTAATTTTTTTATTTCATAAATTTAAGCATCAAGTCTGGATAGTAGTTTTGACATTTTTTATATTTTGAAATGGTAAGATTTCCTATAACTCTTTTTATGTTTAGTTTGAAAAATTTTGCATTAATTTAATGTTCCCTAAAATACATGTTATTCCATAATTTGATATTTTATTTAAGTTCATTAATTTAAGCTCATAATCGCTACAAATAATATATACTAAAAATAACCAAACATTCAATACACTAATATTTAAAGGTATGAAAATATTTTTTTAGCTTAACCTCTATAGAATCATTTGCTTAGTGAGTTTAATTCTAATTATTTTATTATGCATTTATTTTGTAATTTTTATATGGTTTACTAATATTAACAATCTTTTTATGTTTATGAGCCAGGTTAATTTACAAAAGAAACTTGAAGTCTCAATCTTGTGGAAAATTAAAATATTAGATATATTTTTCAATTTTGATTGATTCTTTTCACTTTTTTTCTCTTGCATATTCTAATTTTCATTTAGCCTGTGATTTATTTATCTTTTTTACTATTTTGTTAGTTTGATGTTCAAATAATATTTGCAATAAAAGCTTTGTTAATTTTTGTAAATTATTATTTTGTTAAATATGTGTAATATTTAAAAAAATATCAATATGTAAATTATATTTAATACATATTGGATCTAATAAAACTTTAAATTTAAAATTATTAGTCAATGAGATGCAATACAAGGGATCAAAACTAGTTTTACTTGTAAGCTCTAGCCATTTTATTTAATTTGATTGTTGAAAGCATGCGTCAAGATCTTATTTAGCTAGTATTACTATGAAGATTGCAGAAAATGTGACAAAGAGAAAAGAAGAAAAGGAAGCAAAAAATCGATGAAAATAAAAGAACTTTTGTTGCATATAAAAATATATGTTTCTTTTCATCAATTGAAAAAAAAGGGGAAGAATGCTAAGAAGCTAAATGCGCAAGCAAACTAATCAAAGGCTGTTAGATCATGATGAGATTTTTCAAGTAATGTCTCCATTCTCTTCAAAGCTTCAACCTCTTCATCAGTAAAAAATAAAGTGCTCTCAAGCTTTGAGACTTCTTCCCTCTTGGTGGCTACTTTTCTTCGAATGGTGGATAGGTTTTCTTCAGCTTTACGGAGTGATAAGCTTGTAAGCTCTTCTCTATTGTTCAACTCGGCAAGTCATGCTTTTAATTATTCTTGATGCTTGGTGATTTGGAGAAGTTCTACTTTCAGACTATCCTCTTCCTTGACTCGTTCAATTTTTATTGCCTCAACCTTAGCAAGATCTTGTTGTGCAAGAAGAAGTACTTTCTCATGAGCCTCTTATGTATCTCTTTAGATGGAGTCCAACTTGACTTTTATGTAGTTGGAAACGCCCTCAAAGAAAGACTTTAAATGACTCTCCAATGATGATATATCTTTCATATCTGTCCTCATCTCCATGATCAAATCATCAATCGCTAGATTTTTCCCTGAAAGATGCTTAAATGAAGTTCTCATAATCTTCTAACATATTTGTTCTTAGTAAAGTTTGATCAATATTTGTTCACCTTTAGTCTTTATAACTGTAGGGAAGAAGCTTGAAACTTTAGCACATGGGAACATCCAAGATAGAGCTTCAAATGTCTTCTTGGGTTTCTTAGGCACATTCTCCTCAATAGGTAACTTTTCTTCTATGGAAATAGGTAATATCATTTAGATACTTGCAAAAGGTCTCAATTTTATAATGAGAAATAATTGATGCTTTGTTGCCAGAAGAATGGGAAGTAGTGTCTTTTCAATATAAGCTTAAAGGATTGATTACATTTACTGAGCCAAAGCTACCTTTAGAAGTTATGGCAGTTTCTTTCTTAGGTTTGCAAGCTGAAAGAGGAAAAAAAAAGACATAAGATTGGTGAAGGAGAATGGTAATGTAAATGAATAAAAAATGATAATAATAGTGAGCATATATACATATTCTATTAATTTTTCTAAAGGCAATAAAGAACTTGGGGCATCTGCAAAAAACGTTAAATTCACACTAGTATTGCCTAAGTCAAGAACCTTCGATCACATTTTACATTAGTATTGGTTGTTGGATTCATCATTTGACAGTGATAAGGTAGAAATCACTTTATTTCTTTCTATTGGACTAGCTGTAGGGATAAGCTGAGGAGCTGAGGCTACAAAAAAAGTTTGTTGCTTCTTAGAAGGCACTTTTACTGATTCCGCACCAATAGTTGAATCTCAAAGAGATGGGGAAACTTTTCGATCCTTGAAATCTTATCTTGAAATCCTTTGAGATCACTTTGGATTTAGATCTGTGGGTTGTTTAACTTTGAGAATAATTTTTGTATTTTTCCTTGGATAGGGTTTCCAATGTTTAGCCCACCAATATGCATATTCTTTCAAGACTAAAGGCAATAAGGAAGCATTACTTGGTACACTTAGCTTAGAGGATGTGCCCAATAAAGTGCAAGATTGCCAAAGTCAAACAAGTTCAACGAACTCACAAGTAAGAATCTCATTCTATAGGTGGCCAGGAATATGTTGACAAAAACCATGCTGCCAGTTGAATTGATGAGGACTATATGCTTCGATAGTATATATTACTTTACTTTGAAATGTCAAGTAGCTGGACTGCAAAGTTACAAAAAGATCTTTATAAGTATTGAATATGCTTGCATCATCTGTCATTAAGACCAGCCCTTGTGTGTGCAAATTTTGGAGCTTTAAAAGGTCAATATTTTGGAATAATTCATGTGCCTCGATAAGTTCAAAGTTTTTGACTATATTCTCTCTAGCATATTTCACCATTTGAGCTCCAACTAATTTAAGTTTAGATGGAAAATGTGTTCGAAGATAGTGTCCAATCTAGCTATATATGTAATGAATAGAAAGATGGTAATAGACTCGTTCAACCTCTTTAAGGCAAATATTTCTCTCAATCCATGGTAAATGATTGCTAATATGGGAACTGCTAAAGAAAAACAATCGCCATAAGACATTTAACTTGAATATTTGAAAATAGAAGCACATACCTTATCAACTTTGTAATGTGATAAAGCAAAGTAGCACAACTAATATGAAAGGAAAGCAGCTAAATAAGTTTCATCCCTAATGTCATCTTCAATCTCTAGCATTGAAAAGGGCTCATCATGCTTCTTGGTGTGCAATAAAAGAGACATGTTGATGTTCCCACAAAGATTGCAGGATAGCCTTCGCTTGACAAGTCTCTTTAAGGATCATGTTGAAAGTAGTTATGTATATTTGGTCGAGCATCTAAACTAAAACCCAATGTATTCAGAAACATATACACCATTGGATTCCTTTAAAAGCAAGTGGCATGTTGTGAATCGATACTTGAAGCTTTGTGACAAAGAAGGTCGGTAGGTATCAACATCAAGCAGCTCCTTAGTAGATGGGACAACTTGATCGTAGAAATCTCCATGTATCGACAATTATCAAAGTCTGCAAAGATCCCATAGAGAGATTAATAGTTCTCTAATAGTAATGTACAATGTGTTTGTAGAAGGGCTCGTAGCTCGAGGAATGCTTGGAGGATATTCTTATTCTAAACGTATATGAATGAGGAGGCATGAATAGCTACATAGATCTTAAATTGATAAAAAGTGTCTGCATGATAACCCTGCACATCTTCTACTCACTCTTAATAGTCTATGTGAAAGGATACCTTACTAAACTTAGATGTTATAATTTTTCATAAGCCTCTATTAATGCTAAGATGGTGGTTCGAAAGTGAAAACTTTGCATGCATGGCTCTAATGTCATAAAGTGATGATTTCAATAGCAAGACCCTAGAATGAGTGGAAACACATGAATGCTGATCAATCATTTCCTTATTTATCTCATCGGACCATTAAACAACATGCATGGAGTGGTTTGTTTGAGCCTTAAAGCTTGAGCATCCATGGCCACTTCATATACACATAAAGTAGTGCTTTTGGCTTTGGAGAAGTCTTTGTCACCCTAAATCATGATGCATGGAGTTAGTTTACTACAATCTTTGATATCTATCTTCATGGCTTTGGTCAAATTTTGAATGTAAAGTAAGTTATTTGATAAAGAAGGAACATAAAAAAAAGAGGAAAACAACATAATGTTTTGCTCTAAAGAAAAAGGAATTACATTAATAGTCTGCCTTTCACCAACTTAAATCAGTAGAGATATATTACAATTGTGATAAAGAAGTAGGGCTACCAATTATTGATGAAGGATTGCGAAACCTATAGAAAATTAACAAAGAAAGTTAACAATGTAATAGAGTTGTCTTTTCTTGGACAAACTCATGAACAGTTGTTGTGTAGGTGTTTATAAGGTAGGTGTGTACAATTGTGGAAAGCAACAAGCTAATTAAGCAATAAAAGTAAAGAGTTATCAACCTATTTGACAAAAACTAAAGTGATTTGGAATAAAAGAAACCCACTATTCTGTTGCTTTTGATCGTGTAAACAAAATTGGGCGGGGAACTTTTTCATAGAGGGTATATGTGCATAATTAAGGGAACATCTTCATATCTACCAAGTTCTTGAAAAAAAAATATTGCAAGGATAATATTTGATATTTCTTGATCATCCCATATTGGCTTCCCAAATAGAGAAAATATTACCCATAAGTTTAAGCTTGTGCATGGAAACTTTTGCTAAATCTTATGACTTGGAAGATTTAAGATTATGGTAATAGTAACTAAGAAACTATCTGGATCTAAAATAGATAGGGCATCTAAAATGACCAAGAAACTCGCTAATCGATTTCTCCATTAAAAGTGGCAATAGTGAATCTTCTAACTCCTTAGAAAATTTTTCCTATCAAATAGAACTTTTTTTAGACTTTTATATGTATCCTATTGTGCTCTCCCATTCATTAGACATGGGCTCACAACTCTTGTGATATTTTGAATATTGAAATATTCATATTAGTCTAAACTCCTTTAAACTAATAACCTTTTCAATTAATCTCTATCAATTGAACCTAATATCCATGATTGATGTCTAGACTCAAGCTCATGGAGTTCAACTAATTGGTCAAAATGAATATGCTCTTGGGAAACCTTTCCAACTCTATGCTTGTCATGCAAATATGGTCTTTCCATTTCTTATCTCCTGAAAGAGGCCTAGGGCAAGATATTTGCTGGCTCCCTAATAGCCTTAAAAACTATGTTTCCATTCCCAATGTTCAATTTCTCATTATGACCTCATCTTTGAAAAACTCTCTTTTCAAATTATCATGCTATTTTGTGCTAGGATTTTTTAAAATTGATCATTATAGAATAGATATAGGACACACTAATTCTTCACAATGACGAGGATACAAATCCTACCTTGGATCTCATAAATCTCCATGTCTAAGTAGATCATACCTAATCTCAACCCAGAGGACCAGCTATATGGATAAGAAAGAGTCAAGATATGAGGACCTCAACACAAGGTCACCATGGATCCTTAGGATGAAGGACTAATAATATGCACTAGTATAAGCATGAGAACTTGCTATTACCGACTTGCTATTTCAGCTATCTAGTGGATTCTCTGGGTGGGTCTTTAGTAAAATTGATATCTAATAAGTATCCACTAACATGTACTTTTGTCTAAAATAGATTGCTCGTGAAATAAAGTAATATCCAACCCATTGGATTCATACATCGTTAGTGAAAGTCTATTTAAATCTTGATGCCATATCTCTTAAGATTCTATGCCTTAGAATGTTTTACGATCACGATCATGTATAACTTATTTCATGATGATCACCACCCAGTGCGTGATCGAGTCCTATAGTCTTCTGTGATCTGGGGACGTTAACTAAATGCTAGTGAAGTAAAATAAGCATAAAATAAAGATGACCATTTAATTATGAATACCATTCAATCAGGATTGTATCATAAGTGAAATACTTTACATGTCAATATAATTAGCTGTGGGGTACTATCTTGTTATTGTTCTTTCTATTCTTTATCCCAAATTGAAAGAATAGAAGGCACACGAGCTTCAATCATTGTGCATGGTGTAAATAGTATTATCAAGGCATCTAAAAATGGCAAAGATGTGCTATACATATATGGTGTAAATAATATGTTTATCAATAGGCTACATCTTTATCTTTTAATAAGTATAAAATATTGGAGCTTGAGATATTTGACATGAGCTTTTGAGCGATTGTAAATTATGGAAACTAAAATTTGGCTTGAAGTTTCTCAACATGACAAGTTAACATAGAAGTCAATAATTGATTTTGATCTCACTTATCTTTTGGATTGTTACGCAATTTATTTAAATTGAAAATTTTAGAGGCACATATTTTATATTTGAAATCCTCAGAAATTCAATTGGTGTAGCAGCCTAGATAGGAGCAGGCACTTCTCGAATGAGGTGTTACAGATGTGTTATTAGAGCTTGGGTCTAAAAGCTTAAGTTATATTAAGATAAGTTCCTTGGAATGTAGAATTTTTAGATTAGTGGAGATTAAGTTTGACTTGAAGATCTTACTCGAATGTGAACTTTTGGGATAATATTTGATATCCAAGAGTAAAAGATTGGTACCAGGATGGCAAACCAGTAAATAGTCCATTATTTTTGAGGTATCACGCATATGACTTTATTAATGTTTAGTCGCACAATATTTTTGGGATCACATTATTGAATTGGTATTTTTGTGATAATAAGAACTTGGTAAATAAAAATTTGTTTAGGATAATAATTGTTTAGTATATATGGGATCAAGATCTAGACCATATGGCTATTTCATAACCGGTATCTCAATAACTAGATTGATCTGTATAACTGCATAATGATATGTGAGAGAGAAATAAGGTAATATTTCCTAGGAGGAGATCGTTTGAGATGATTAATGAATGATGTGTGTATATGATTGTGATTCAAATATTTGAGGTAATTAGTTTACTGATAATAAAAGAGCTCACTAGTATGATTATGAGATGGCAATGAATGAGTGAGAAGGAAAGATTGCTCATAAGAATGAGGTTATGAGAAATTGTATTGTAAATTTGAGGAAAAATAGTATAATATTATCTTAACAATAATAATATTAGATTTAATTAATTTTGTTTGCACTCAATTAGGCAAATAATGAGTTTAATGAGGATCTTATATAAATTGATGTGTAAGGTTGATGTAAACTCACTTGCTAACGTTAGTTTCGTATAATCATTATTTTATTTCATATCAAGTGAAATGTGTTTGTACTCAATGTATCTTTGTATATTATGATAAGAATCGATAGAAGTTTGGAAAATTAAAAGATATTTTGTTAAGTGCTGCAGATTTAGCATTATTAGTAAAACTTGAAGACTTCATATACTAAATGGCATCACGGGAGCAACCTCAACCATTCCCCTCATATTGGACTATTTGAGGTCAAAGCAGATGACCATCCATTAATTGAGTTGGAGCACAAGAGGGCTAGATAGGAAATACTCCTAACTACGAACACCCTATACAAAGAAAGTTAATCAGGAAGTCGGAGGACAAGCTATAGAATAAATGTTCACCATATGGCGGCAATTCATGCTATTTCGTTAATAACAAAGTCAAGTTAGTAGTTCGCAACATGTTCAAGAACCTGCTACAAATCGAATGCTAGAACAATTCCTTAGACACAACTATATGATTAAAGAGTTGAAGTGTGGATTGAGAGGGTTGAGAAAATTTTTCAAGTGCAACATTGCTCAAATGAATAGAAAGTCAAGTTTGCTACTTTTCTCTCACAAGATGCCAATCATTGCTAGCAATTGTTGGACTAACGATAGAGTCATGAGGGTACATCTTATGCTTGAGAGAATTTCAAAAGTGAATTTATGAATAAGTTTATGCTCGATGTCATAAAGAATGCTTGGGAAAAGGGGTTTATGGTGCTTATTCAAGGATCTATGCCAATGTGCCAATTTGAAGCCAAATTTAATCATTTAATCCAATATGCACCGTATATATTAGGTGATAAGGGACACTGAACACAAAAATTTGTTGATGGGTTAAAACTTGAGTAGTAGAGAATCCTTATAGCTTGTGAATTATCCATTTATAGTAGAGTTGTGAATAGGCCCATAAAAGTGAAATTAGAACTTAAAGCGCTGCATAACATTGAAGAAAAGATTAAGTAGAGAAAAACTTTTAGGTTTAAGGCTCAAAGTGGAGAAAGAAATGACTTTGAAAGGAAACAACATGAGATTCAAGTAAAGCAGCACATGGCCACCCTTTTCACATTGAAAATGATCCTCAGCCATCCCAAGCAAGCCTAAAAATAGCTTGTGAATTTTGTGGTAGCACTTGGCATAGGGAACTTACTTGTTGGAAGAAGCACAGAAAGTGCACACAGTGTAACAGTGATCAACACTATGTTAAGAATTGTCCCGAGAACAAAAAATCAATCCTAGACATCCAAAGAGGCAAAGGAAAGCAAGTTACTAAGTTTATCAAAGAGTGTGTAGCACAAAGATCCATGTAATAAAGCAAAAAATGGCTAAATCAAAACTTGACTACACATATCCCAAGGATCAAATCATGCGATAAAATAGATTTAGATAAACGATAAATACCTTGATTTCTCAAAATCAAAAGTAGAAATGAAGACAAGATTGAACACTTTAAATCTATCTTCTCCTCACATAGCAGAATTCCAACATCCTTTGCCCTGGCAAACCATTTCCAATTTAGCTAACATTTGAATAGCTCATTTCCAACACCTTAATGAATGTTTACTAAAAATTTCAAGAAAATTAGAAGTCAACAACTGCTCTAAATTTGCCTAGCAATGGATTTGCAAAGAGAAAAGTTATTCAAGTGTCTAGCCTCTAAAGAAATGATCCACACACCATATCCAAGTTATTGGAATAGTGCCCAGCAAGCCAATTAGATTAGCCTTGTAAAACTAATTCCTATTAAAATAATCTTTATTGAATGATATTTTTTATATAGTTTATCTTCGTCTTATGCTTTTTATTACTTCACTGGCATTAGGATAAAGCCCTTTGATCAAATAGACTATGGCACTTTGTTACGCATTCGATGATAATCATGAAATAAGGCTTACATGGTCATGATCTTAAACCTTCCAAGTCATAGGATCTTATGAGATATGACATCTAAGATTTGAATAAAGTTACACCAATTATGAATAAATCTAAAGGTTCAATGTTGCTCTATTCCATGAGCAATCCCATATGAGATAAGGATGCATGTTAGTGAGTGCTTGTTAGAGAGCAAGATACTGAAGATCCACCTAGAGAATCCACTAGATAGTTGTAGTGGCAAGTTCTCCTACTTACACTAGTGCATATTATTAGTCTTTTGACCTAAGGATCCACAGTAACCATGTTTGGTCCTTATAATTTATCTCTTCGTTGATCATTTAAAGGGCCTCTTAGGTAGAGATTAGGTGTGAGCTACTAGGCATGGAGGTCTGTGAGATCCAAGATGAAATCTGACTCCTCATCTTTGTGAAGGGCGAGTATATCTCTTATGTATTCTATAATGATCAATTCAAAGAAATCCTTGCCCAAGGTAGTGTGATAATTTGGAAAAGGATTTTTCGAAAATTAGGTCACATAATGGAATCGATCATTGAGAATAGAGACATAGTATTGAGACTATTAGGGAGTGAAAGAGGTGTAATGCTAAGGATCCAATTTAAAATATTTAAAAATTGAAAGATAACTTAAATTAAACTAATACAAGGATATAAATCATGATAATATAATATACTGAGGTCATATTGTTACCTTGCAAGCAAAATCTATCCAAAAACTCGAAGTAGAGCTTTCTTTCTCGAAGGCAGACTTATTCTGGCGTAGCAGAGTGTGATCAAATTTTGATTAGGAAAACCACATCAGAATTACGCTATATCTAGACCAAAATATCACCAAATAGATGAAGAACGTCCAGTAAGAATTTCAGCACCAAAATCATTTGGAAAGACCTCAAACTATATCAAGAAATGCACTGCTAGAACAGAGGATCACCAAAGCAAGTAATTCAAAATTTGTCTTGCCTCTAATGTCAAAGTCCACGCTCCAATTGATAATAATTTTCTCCTAAATTTAGCTGAAAAATTCAAGGATAAAGGGAGCTGGTAGAAAGCCAAAAATGGTGAGGGAGGTGAAGAAAAGAATGATGCCTCAACTCATGAGAGAATCACTTTCGGAGGGAATTTTGGATCCAACTTTTAGATGCACAAAATGTGTGTTTTTCTTAGTGCTGAATGCCCTCTTCTCTATATCTATATATAGAGTGGAGCTAGTGTGATGCCAAGGTGTCATCACACCCTCCTTAAGGTGGGGGTGCCATCTAAGCATGCCAACTTGCAAGCATCTTGCAACTTGTATGTTAATTTGTATCGAATTTGAATTTAATTTGGAATTTATATTTTATCTCATGAAATGTTTACCTAATTAAATTCTGATTCATCACCAAATGAAAATTTCATTTGAATTCTCCCTCTAAAATCAATTCTTCATTTTAATTAAATTAAACACTTTAATTTAATTAAACTTTGACTTAACTTTAATTCAACTAGCTTAACTCTTTAAGCTATATTTTGTTAACTTAACTCTTGAAGTTAACTTGACCAATTGATAGTCATGAGGCACCAAATTAAATTAAAAATTAATTTAATTGGTCTTAATTTAACTTCTTAAATTAATTAGATCAATTTAACAATTAAATTAATCAAGCCGAGATGACTAAAAATTATGTCAACCAATTTCCTCAATTTTCGGCCACCATGGAATCTTTCTAACACTTAGAAAATTCTCCTCAATATTTAGGATTGTTGATTGGATTTTGTGTGTGACCCATTAAGTTCTACCACTCATTGGACATGGACTCACAACCTTTGTGACTTTAGAATATCATATATTCACATTAGTTTAAACTCCTTCAAACTAACTAACTAAATTTAATTAATCTCCATTAATTTAAGTGTACTCAATCTCCATGGTCAATGTCAAACCTCAAGCCCATGGAGCCCAACAATTAGGTGAATGATACTTTAGGTGAACCATTCTAGCTCTACGTGTACCATGCAAATACGGTCTTTCCAACTTTTATGTCTATGAAAAAAGCCTAGGGCAAGATATTTGTCGGTTCCTTAATAGCCTTGATCTATATATATTTTTAATGTCCAATTTTGGTTTGTGACCTCATTTTTTGAAAATCCCTTTTCCAAATTGTTATACTACCTTGGCTAAAGACTCTTTGGAATTGATTATCATAGAATGCATAAGAGATTCACTCGCTTATCACAAAGATAAGGAGTCAGATCCCATCTTGGATCTCATACACTTCCATGTCTAAGTAGCTCATATGCAATCACCACTGGAATGCTTGATAAGTGGCCAAGATGGAGTCAAAGTATAAGGACATAAACACAAGATTTCAATGGATCACTAGGTCAAAGGACTAATTATACGCACTAGTATAAGTTGTAGAACTAGCCACTACCGACTTGCCACTATGGCTATCTAGTGGATTCTTCAGATGGGTCTCCAGTACTTTGTTCTCTAATAAACACCCACTAACATGCACCCATATCACATATAGTTTGCTTGTGGAATGAAGCAACATCCAACCTTTGGATTATGCATTGTTAGTGCAAGCCTATCTAAATCTTAGATATCCTGTCTCATAAGATTCTATGACTTGAGATATTTAATATCACGACCATATAAGACTTTTTCCATGATCACCACCTAGCACATAACCAAGTCCTATAGTATTGTGTGATCTAAGGGCTTCAACCATATACTAGTGAAGTAATATAAACATATGATGAATATGGCCATTTATGAGAATATCATTCAATCAAGATTATATTACAAGTGAAATAGTTTTTCACACCAATCTTATTGGCTTGCGGGGTATTATTCCAACAATCTTCCATTTGCCCCAAAGCCAATTCCCTATAGTCTTAAAACCCATTTTCATAAGATGTTCTTCAAAAACCTTTTGCTATAGGGGCTAAAATAGTGATTTTACTATATTCTCTTTTGAGGCTACTTTATTGTATTAGTTGTCACCTCTATCAATTGATATCTCATATCAAATGATATTGCTTATACTGTGTTTGGATCATTGATGAGATCTTAGCTTAAGTCCTAAACTATCTTCCAAGCGCAATAATGGGCTCATGCATGTTAGGCACCACACCTAATTCTTGGATGAGGATTTTATCCAAACATCTTCCTTTGCAATTTCAAAAACCACAAATTATTTCAGCTTAGTGGTGAAATCGGCTATAATGTCTTGTTTGGAACTCTTCCAACTTACCATGCTGCCATTAAGGCAAAATATAATCTAAAAATGGATTTTAGGTTATCTAATTTAGATTGGAAACTTGAATCCAAAAACCCCTTAAGTTTCAATTCTCTATTGTTGTAAACTAAAAATAATTCTTTGGTTCTTCTTAAGTACTTAAGGATCATTTTATAGCCATCTAGTGACTCTCACTGGAGTTGGATTGGAACCTGCTCGTAACACTTAGAATATGTGCCACATCTAATTTTGTACATTGAACTACATACATTATGCTCCCATAGCGAATGCATAAGGTATACGGGACATCTTTTGTCTCTCTGTCTCAGTCTTTGGCGCCATAAACTTAGAAAGATAAATACCATGTCCCATGGGAAGAAATCCTTTCTTGGATTCTTCCATACTAAAGTACTTTAGTATTTTGTGAATTACTGGGTTTGGGATCCTCTTCGATCTATCTCTATAGATATGTATCCCAATATGTACGATGCTTCTTCCAAATCCTTTATAGAGAATTGAGTAGATAACCACATCTTAGTACACTCTAACATGCCTATCTTATTTTCAATGAGAAGGATGCCATCAATATAAAGCACAATAAACCATATGCTAAGGATCACATAGTGGAATTGAACATTGAGAATAGAGACATAGTATTGAGATTATTAGGGATTGAAAGAGGTGTAATGCTAAGGATCCAATTTAAAATATTTAAAAACTGAAATCTAACTCAGATGACATCAATCCAAAGATCTAAATCATGCTCATATAATGGAGTGAGGTCAGATTGTTGCCTTGCAAGCAAAATCTAACCAAAAACTTGAAGTAGAGCTTTCTTTCCCGAAGGCAGATTACTCTGGCACAGCAGAGTGTGATCAACTTTTGATAGGGAAAACTATCTCAAAATTAAGCCAAATCGGGACCAAAATTTCACCAATTTGATGGGTAAAATCCAATAAAAATTTCAGCACCAAAATTCCCCAAAAAAAGCTAAAAGAAAATCCAAAAACATACTACTTGAACAGAGGATCACCAAAGCAAGCAATCTGAAATTCATCTTGCCTCTGATGTCAAAGTCCATACACCAATTGACAATTCTTTTCTATTAAATTTAATTGAGAAAATCAAGGAGAAAGAGAACTGGTAGGAGGATGAAAAGGATGAGGAAGGTGATGAAAAAAGTGAAGCCTCAACTCATGAAAGAATCACTTTTGGAGGAAATTTTGGATCTAACTCTTAAATGCACAAAAAATGTGTTTCTCGTAGTGCTAAATACCCCATTCTCTATATCTATATATAGAGTGGAGATGCTGTGATGCCAAGGTGGCATCACACCCTCCACAATGTGGGGGTGCCACCTAAACATGCCAACTTGCAAGCATCTTGCAACTTGTATGTTAATTTATTTTGAATTTGAATTTAATTTGAAATTTACATTTCATCTCATGAAATGTCTACCTAATTAAATTCTAATTCAACACCAAATAAACATTTCATTTGAATTCTCCTCCAAATCAATTCTTCATTTTAATTAAATTGAACACTTTAATTTAATTAAGCTTTGACTTAACCTTTAAGCCAACTAGCTTAACTTTTTAAGATAATCTTGTGAACTTAACTCTTTAAGTTAACTTGACCAATTTGATAGTATTAAGGTTCCTAATTAAATTAACACTTAATGTAATTGGTCTTATTTAACTCCTTAAATTAATTAGATCAATTCAACAATTAAATTGATTAAGTCGAGGTGATTAACATTTGCATTAACTGATTCCCTCAATTTTCAGCCACCATGGAATCTTTCTAATGCATAGAAAATTCCCTTCAATATTTAGGATTGTCGATTGGATTTTTTGATTGAGCCATTATGTTCTACCACTTATTAGATATAGGCTCACAATCTTTGTGACTTTAGAATATTATATATTCACATTCGTTTAAACTTTTTTAAACTAACCAACTCTATTCAATTAATCTCTATTAATTGAAGAATACTTAATCTCCATGGTCGATGTCCAACCTCAAGCCTATGGAGGCCAATAGTTGGTCAAATGATGCTTTTGGTGAACTATTCTAACTCTATACGTACCATGCAAATACAGTCCTTCCATCTCTTATTTCCATGAAAAAGGCCTAGTGCAAGATATTTGTCAGCTCCCTAATAGCCTCGATACTATGCATCTCTTAATGTTTGATTCTGATTTATGACCTCATTTTTGGAAAAATCCCTTTTCCAAATTGTCATACTGTCTTGGCTAAGGACTCCTTGGAATTTATCATCATAGAATGCATCACAGATGCACTCATCCTTCACAAAGACGAGGATTCAAATCTCATCTTAGATCTCATAAACTTTTATGTCTAAGTAGCTCATACCTAATCACCACTAGAATGCTCGCTAAATAGCCAAGATGGAGTCAAAGCATAAGGACATAAACATAAGATTACAATGGATCCTCAAGTCAAAGGACTAATTATATTCACTAGTGTAAGCTAGAGAACCAGTTACTACAAACTTGCCATTAAGGCTATCTAGTGGATTCTACGTGCAGGTATCTAGTGCTTTGTTCTCTGAAAAGTGCCCACTAATATGTGCCCACATTACATATGGCTTGTTGATGGAATTGAGCAATATCCAACCTATAGATTATGCATTATTAGTGCAAGCCTATATAAATCTTAGAAGTCATGTCTTATAAGATTCTATGACTTAAGATATTTAAGATCACGACCATATAAAATGTATTCCATGATCACCACCCAGTGCGTGTCCAAGTCCTATAGTCTTGTGTGATCTAAAGGCTTCAACTATATGTCAGCGAAGTAATATAAACATATGATAAAGATGACCATTCATGAGAATATCATTTAATCAAGATTGTATCACTAGTGAAATAATTGTTAACATAGATTTTATTGGCTTGCAGGGTACTATTTCAATAAGGAGTTGGCAAATATCTTACCCTAAGCCTCTTTCAGGAGATAGGAGAAAAAAAGACTGTATTAAATGGTACGTCTAGAGCTATAATGGTTCTCTGAAAGAATTCATTTCGAATGATTAATTGGGCTCCATGGGCTTGAGGTTGGACATCCACCATGGAGATTATGTACTATTCAATTAATAAAGATTAATTGAATTAAGTCTATTTAGTTTAAAAGAAGTTTTAAATTAAAATGAATATATGATATTCAAAAGTCATATCAAAAGTCACAAGGAGTTGTGAGCTCATGTCCAATGAATGGTAAGACCTATTGGGTCACACATAAAAGCTAATAGAATTTCCTAAGTCTTGGAGGAACTTTCTAAGTGTTAGAAAATTCACTCAAAAGTGACCAATTTTTGGGGTGACAAAAAATTGAAGTGTCACTTAGCTTGATTAATTTAAGTGATAAATTGATCAACTAATTTAAGAGTTATATTAGACCTAAAATTAAAGAGTTAATTATTTGGTGCCATGTGACCATCAATTGGTCTAGTTTATTAAGTTTAAGGAGTTAAGCTTGTTGACTTAAGTGTTAAGTAAGATGTCAATTAAATAAATTAAAGTGTTCAATTTAATTAATGAGAAGAATCCTTTTTGGAAGAAGATTCAAATGAATAGTTCATTTGGTGTGACATTTTAATTAGCTTGAAATAGATTTCAAATGAAACTGAAATGCACACAAATTCAAATTAGAATTGAATTTGCCAACTTGTAAGCATTGCAAGCAAGTTGGTGGTCCCCCACCTTTAAAAACATGTGATGCTGACTTGGCAACACATTATACTCCCTCTAAATATAGATACACAAGTGAGGGTGGGCAACCACTTACAACATATGTGAGGAATTATATTCTTTCACATTTTGTCTCTATTGTTAAGATGTTCACTCAAGTGTGGAAGTTCACCTTTCTTTTCTTCTCCAACCCCTAAATTGGCCATCTCCCTTTCATCTCTTCTCTCAATCTCAATATAATTATGAAGAGTGGTTGGAAATTTCTTTGGTATGTGGATCATTTTGATAGGGCCAAAACAAATAGTTTGCTAAACCTTTGAAGATCCACCTACAGGAACAGTAAGTTGGCAAATTTTTTCTAGGAGATAGAAGGAATTTTTATCTCAAATTTTCACCATATATCCATAAAAGAGTTGAGGAAATGGTGGAATGTTTTCAAAATTTTTGGAGAAGTTTGACTTATGCAAAAGTTGCATTGATTATGTTGTGTTGTTGCTTCGTAATTTCTGGATTAAAGAAGAGTTCTTCATTTTCTCCTTGGAACTAAGCTAATCAGGGTAATACTCTATCTAAATCTGAATCATAAGTTTGTTTAGATCTTTGTTAACTTGAGTAGCCTAGTTACTTTTAGCTTTTGAAGTTTTAATTATTGGATCCTATTGCTACTCTTGCCTTCTAATGGTATCAGAGCCTAATTCATGCTATAATTTGAAATTTTGATTGATTGATTCATGTGTTGGATTGATCAAAATCACCAAATTCTCAATTCATATGATGGATTGGAGTGTTTGGATGATGTTGTAAGTGGCTCCTTGATTGATGAATTGAAAGCATGCTATTATGTATTTTAAGTGTTAATCATGTAATTAGAATGTTTTAATTCATTGCGTCTAATATTGAATGTTGATTTAGGCACTAGTTGATGTTATATGTTGATACAACATGTTTTTGAATGGCTAAAATAGTTTGTTCATTGTTTGATCCAATTTTATTGGAATTATGTTGGAGATTTTTGGAGAATATGATTCTCACTTGAACTTGTTTTTGAAAGCATGTTAGGAGGCTTGAAATTTTAGTTTTAAATGGTGTTTTAATCCTAAAATCTCATCTACAATGTGTGTAATCATGTTTAGAAGTTGGTCTAACTTTTTTTTATGCACAAAACGTTGAGCAAAATCAATGTGGTTTAACCCAAACCTTGAAACAGAGCAAGCTGCCCTACCTCGGCTAAGCATTGGCTGGCAGCAAGTGTGCTAGGCGTGTGCCTACTATGTGGCTGTGAGCCTACTTTAGGTGGGCAATGGCCAGTTTTGGTTAAGGTTGGGACAATCTCAATTTTTGACTATTTTTTATGTTCAAAAGTGTTTTGATTCGCACATATTAGATGCACAAGTGTTGTGCAAGCTCTCAAAATTATGTTTAACATTTTTGATTGCTTTTAAAGACTTGTTAAAGTTAATCTCCTACTTGATGCATAATTGTTAGGCTTGACTAATTGTTTATTTATAAGATAAGCATTTAATTGTTGGAATTGATTGCCAATTCTTGATTTATTTATTGTTTATTTAAGTGTTGAATGAATAGCGATGATTATGAGCTTTTAATATTGATTTTATTTATTTCAAGTTGTTGAAATGGGTTGTCTTAAATAGGGTTTGCATGCTTCTTACTCTGTCTTGTAAAAGTTATGAGAGTAGAATTACTAAGAGTGAGGAGTTTTTTCTCTTGTAAAAGTTGCAAGGAGCAAAGAAGATCCATGGAGGCTTGAAGATGCATGAGTGTGTGGGGATACACTTATGTAATAGTTTAGTTTAATTAACTCACTTAAAATCAACCAAGTGATGCACCCATGGCTCTAAGTATATCACTTGGTTAGGTTCATGATCATCCCACCCTTGGAGCATGCTAGGCGTATTTACTTATTTATGCTTTCCATATCCTGTTGATATATGAGATGCATGTTTATCATATAGAAAACTTAACAATAAAGATAAAAATGATGAGATCTTAGCAAGCCAAAAAGCCTCAAGTTAGAATGTCTAAGTGCTTTCAAATATTAAGTCTAAATGGATATAAATTAAAAGAGTTTTAATTAATCTATACCTTTGATTTGAGAATGCCCATGCATTGGCACATGAGGCATAGGATGTTATGGGCCCATCTTGAGTCAAAATTTGATTGATAGGTTTGACTTAATACCTAGTAGTGTGGATGTCTCATGAATCGTGGGTCTACATGAAAAGTGAAAAGGCTAGTAAAGCGCTAGGATCTAATATCAAAACTTCAAAACGTCAAAATAAATAATGCCTACAAGCAAATCAAATATCTAATCATGCCTATGATTTAGATTTAGATTTAGATAGAGGATTACCTTGATGAGCAAATCCAAGGAATATCAAGCGAACACTTCACTGGTTCCAGAATCTGCCTGCTAGTGGCACATCAAGAAGATTGTGATGATTGCCCAATCAAATCACCTCCCAAAATTATGAAAAACTATTCAGAGCTATCCAAAACCTTGAAAAACTTCCATTTAAAATTTTAGATCAATTGGTCATTTGTAACTCCCTAGAGAAAATCACAAAGTCCGACCTCGAGCAGGTGGATCTCCATAAATGAACAAGTCACATGCCTTACCTCTATTGTAAAGATCCATACACTAATGAGATCTTCTTAAATCTATAGTTTATGAATTGGAGTAGGACCAAAATTTTGCTAATGGTGGCGGCTAAATTCAGGGTAGGAAGATGAAAAAAGAAGCTTAGTTTTCAATACATGAAATGTTAGCTTGCAAATGTTTTAGAGGGAAATGAGGAATCTAATTCTTCACATCAATTAGAATTGATCTGGCTGGCCTTCTCTCTATATCTATATATAGATGTGGAATAGTGTGATGCCAAAGTGGCATCATACATTCCGTGAAGGAGTGGCCAATAGGGGTGCTTAGGTGGTAAAATTTGAATCTAAATTTTATTTGAATTTGAATTGCATCTTAATTACATTTGAAATCTCCTTTCAAATTAATTAAGATGCATTCTCAAATCTTATTTGAGTTTTCCCCCCAAAATTCATTTTTTATAATTAGTCAAATTAAACTCTTTAATTTAATTAATTATCTTTTGACTTAACTTTTTAAGTCAAACTAGCTTAATTCCTTAAGCTAAATTCATTAACTCAATTCTTTGAGTTAATTTGACCAATTGATGGTCATGTTGGTACCAAATAATTAACTTCTTAATTATTGATCTAATTTAACTTTTAAATTAGTTGATTAATTTAATACTTACATCAATCAAGCTAAAATTAACCCTCAAAGTTGGCCCAAACAATCAGTCTACTAGGAGACATCATTTTCTAACACCTTAGAAAATTCTCTCCATTAATTAGGAAACTAATTGAATTTTGCATGTGACTCAATAGGTTGTACCATTCATTGGACATAGGCTCACAATTCTTTGTGACTTTTGAATATCTTATATTCATTCTAATTTAAAACTCCTTTTAAACTAGTCGACTTAATTCAATTAATCTCATTAATTGAAGAGTATCTAATCTCTATGGTCGATGTCCAACCTCAAGCCCATGGAGCCCAACTAATTAGCCGAAATGAATATTTTAGATAACAATCATCACTCTATGCATGCCATGCAAATACAGTCTTTTTCATCTCCTATCTCCCGAAATAAGTTTAGGGTAATATATTTGTCGGCTACCTAATAGCCTTATTATTATGTCTCTATTCTTAATGTTTAATTTCAGTTGTGTGATCTCACCTTTGAAAAACCCTTTTCCAAACTGCCACACCACCTTACACAAAGATTTTTGAGAATCGATCATCATAGAACATATAGGAGATATATTCGCCTTTCATAATAGCGAGGAGTCATATTCCATCTTGGATCTCACAAACCTCCAAGCCAAGTAGCTCATACCCAATCTCAACCCCAAAGACCTATTAGTTGGTCAAGGAAGAGTCAAAGCATGAGGTCTGGATACAAGATTACCATGGATCCTTAAGTCAAAGGACTAATAATATGCATTAGTGTAAGAAGGATAACTAGCTATTGTCAACTTGCTACTACGGCTATATAGTAAATTCTTGATGGGTCTTCAGTGTGTTGTTCTTTAACAAACACTCACCAACATACACTCGTATCTTATATAGTTGCTTATAGAACGGAGCAATCTCCAACCAGTGCATTTATGCATTGTTAGTGCAAGTCTATCCGGATTTTAGATGTCCCAACACATGAGATCTATGACTTGGAAGATTTAAGATCACAACCATTTGAGACTTATTCTATGGTCACCAAACCAAGTCCTGCCCCATAGGTGATCTAAGGGCTTTATTTAAATACAAGTGAAGTATAATAAAGCATAAGATAAAGATGTCCATATAAAAAAATCATTCAATCAAGATGATTTTACTAGGAAATAATTTATACCAGGCCAATCTCATTGGCTTGAAGGAATCTCATTGGCTTGCAAGACACTATTACAACAATCTCCCACTTACCCTATAGCCAATGCCCCATAGCCTTAAGACTTATCTTCTCAAGATTTCCTTCAAAGACCTTTTGCGATAGGTGTTTCGTTAATGGATCTGCTATGTTCTTTTTTGAGGTAACTCTCTCCACTCGAATGTCACCTCTATCAATGATCTCCCAGATCAAATGATATCACCTCAATATGTGCTTAAATTGAAGATGAGATCTTAGCTCTTTAGCTTGTGGTTCTGCCCTATTGTTGTCACAGAAGATAACTACTGGCTCAGTAATACTAGGCACTATATTCAATTCTTAAATAAAGTTTTTCGTCCAAACACCTTCTTTTGTAGTTTCTGAAGCTGCAATGTATTCTATCTTTGTGGTCGAGTCAGTCGTGGCATCTTGCTTGGAACTTTTCTAGCTCATCGTGTTGCCATTGAGGTAAAGTATAAATCCAAGAGTGGATTTGAGGTCATCTACATTAAATTGAAAACTAAAATCTGAAAACCTTTAGAGTTTTAATTCTTTTTTGCCATATGCCAAAAACAAGTCCTTAATTCTTCTCAAGTACTTAAGGATTATTTTTATAGCCATCCAGTGACTTTCACCAAGGTTGGATTGGAACCTACTTGTAACATTTAGCGAGCATGACACATCTAGTCTTGTATATTGAATCATATATATTATGTTCCTTATTGTTGAGGTATAGGGTATATGGGACATCCTTCGCTTCTCCTCCTCAGTCTTAAGGGCCATAGACTTGGAGAGACGAGTCGTGTCCTATGGGAAGAAATCCTCTTTTGGATTCTTCCATACTAAACCTCTTTAGTATTTTGTCAATGAACAAGATTTAAGAGAACCCCAACATCTTCCTCGATCTATCTTTATAGATACGTATTTCTAATATGTAGGATGCTTTTCCCAAATCTTTCATATAAAATTGTGTAGAAACCATGCTTTAGTACACTCTAACATTTCTACCTTATTTCTAATGAGAAAGACGTCATTGACATAAAGTATAATAAAATATACTGAACTCCCACTAGTATTCTTATACACACATGGTTTATACACATTTTTGATAAAGCTAAATGATTTGACTTTTTTTGTCAAAACTTATGTTCCAACTTCAGGATGATTATTTGAATCTATAAATAGACCTTTGGAGTTTATAAACCTTTTGCTTACCCCATTTGGATGTAAAACCTTGTGGTTGCTCTATATAAATTTCTTTTTGAATGTCACCATTAAGAAAAGTAGTTTTTACATACATTTACCATATTTCATAGTCATAATATACAGCTATGGCAAGTAAGATTTGAATGGACTTAGGCATGGTGATTAGTGAATAAGTTTCCTCAAAATTAATGTCGAATCTTTGAGTACAACCTTTTGCTACTAATCATGCCTTAAAAGTCACCACGTCTCCATCTACCCTAAGTTTTGCTTATAGATCCACTTGCAACTAATAGGAATTATTCCTTTTGGTGGATCTACTAAAGTCCATACTTTGTTTGAGTATATGGAGTCCATTTCAAATCTCATGGCATCAAGCTAACATCCCGAATCTATATCTGACATTATTTCCTCATAAGTCTTCGGATCATCATCCGATTGTCCCTTCTCATGAAGAAATCCAAATCTTTTGGGTTGCTTCTTGATTTGGTCTAACCTTCTTAGAGATTGTATATTATGCTCTTGCAATTTTGTTGTTTCCATCGCTTATAGGATTTCTTGGTAGTCTTGAACTTCATCAAGTTCAATGACAATGCCTTTTCTATCTAATAGAAATTTCTTTTCCAAACAATAGGCGTTCCTTAAGACAAAAACCTTTTTCTCTAAGCGATTATAGAAGTAATAACATATAAAATCTCTTGGGTATCCCATAAACTTGCACAAGATGGGATCTACTATCCAACTTATCTCCTATTATTTATCTCATGTAGGCGGGGAACCCCCAAACCTTTAGATAATGGTAAGAGAGTGCTTTACCGTGCCATATCTCATATAGTATTTTTGACACTGACTTTGAGGGTACTACATTTAGTAGCCTCACAGCTATTTCTAAGGTGTATTCCCAAAAGGATATGGGTACATAAAAAAAACTCATCATAGATCGTACCATATCTAACAAGGTATGGTTTCTCCGTTCGATTACTCCAATTGTGTTGGGATGTGCTTGGTGGAGTCCATTAAGAGAGAATCCCATTCTCTTTAAGATAATCCAAGAATTTGGTACTTAAGTACTTTTTCTCTTGATTCAATTAAAGGGTCTTAATATTAAGTCCCTTTTGCTTTTCTACTTCATTCTTATACTCTTTAAACTTTTCAAAAGCCTTGGTCTTGTACTTTATAAGATATTTATATCTGTACTAACTATAGTTATCGGTGAAGGTGATAAAGTAAGAATAGCCATCTCTTCACTAACCCTTAGTAGTCCACAAACATCTATATGAATCAATTCTAAAAAACTTGTGGATCACTCTATTTATCCTACAAAAAGAGCTTTAGTCGTTTTTCCCTTCAAACAAGATTCACAAGTGGAAAAGTCCTCAATGCCACTAACTTTTAGTACTTTAAGAGCTTCCAACTTGCTTATCCTCTTTTTAGAGATATGGCCAAGTCTAACATGCCACAAAATGACGACTTCTTGGATATCTAGCTTTCTTTTATTTGTTTGAGCGTGCATTAAAGGAGTGGAAAAATTAATCATGTATAATCCATTAACTAATATACCTTGAGCAAGTAAGGAACCATTCCTTAATATTTTCAACATCCTACTTGATATTGAAAAATCAAATCCTTCATTATCCAAAATGGGAATTGAAATAATGTTCTTAACAAGATTAGGTACATAGTAAATTAGATCAAGAACTATATAATAATTCTTTAAGTCTAGTATCATAACACCTTGGACTTCGACGGCAACGCTTGCTCTGTTTCCAAGGCGGAGGATCAAATCCTTATCTTGTACACTCTTTCTTCTTTCCAATCCTTGTAACAAGTTACTGAGGTGAGAACCACATACAGTATCAAATACCCATAAGGAATTAGTCATCAAATGCATCTAAAAGAAATACATACATTTCTCAAGAGTAACTAGGTAAGCTTTGCAATTTCTTTTCTAATGACTCTTTTCATCAATTTTAGCCTTCTTCTCAACTCTCCTAGAACTCTTCTTAGGTTGCTTCCTTTTTGAGGAAGAACTCTTATTCTTTTTACCTTACTTTCTATGGCCCCTTGGACTTTTTGACTTGGAAAAAGATGCCACCATAAGAGGTTTTTCTTTTCTCATTGTTACCTCCACGGTCACTAACATGTTTACCAATTTATTGAACATTACCATTTGCTTGGACATATTAAAGTTCAAAATGAATTGGTTGAATGAGGATGGTAATGATTGGAGGATCAAATCTATGTAAAAGTCGTTATCCATGATTGTGTCAAGTTGTCCAAGCTTTTCGATAAGTCTAATCATTTTTAGCTTGTGATCATGGACACTTGCCCCTTCACTTATATCTTAAAGAGCTCTTTTGACAAAGCAAATCCTTTATGCCTTGTTTGAACACCATACAACTTTTGTTGGTGTCTGTAGTTCTCATAATCATGTTTCATGTGCTCATGTGTCTTTTGGAGCTCATACGTTATGGATGCTGACATGAGACATCTAACTTGTAGATCATCATCAACAAATTTTATGAACACTTCATAAACCTCATCTGTTGCATCAATACCCAAAGTGTCAAGTGGACTTTGATCAAGAACATATGTCCTCTTATTGGAATCAAGAATTATCTTAAGATTTCTCAATCAATCTTGGAAGTTAGGCTTGGTGAGTATATTAGTTTCCAAAATGCTTGCGAGTATATTTTTAGCCATTTGTTTGTTGAAGATTTCAAAAATCCATATGAGGTAAAAAAACGAGAATAAGCATATGATTAAATTTGATATTGAAAACAAGTTCATGATCTTTCAAGCATGTTTTTCTCCCACTATTTTATCAAATTCTTTACCCTTAAAAAGAATTCAGGAAATCAAATTTCCTAGTGAGAATCAAGACCCCAATAACTTGTTAATGGACCCCATTGACAAAGTACCATCCATGAGCAATCAAAGGGTAAGCAACTTTTTCTAATTACATCTCCTGCAACTTTTGATATATTTTGCCTCACTTTTCATATAGACATACGTGATTGTGTGCCATCTATACTACTAAGTGTTAAATCAAACTCATCAACTAAATGTTATCTCAAGATGGCCTCACAACATCCCCTGTGATCAAGTGCCAATGTGTGAGGGTTTCTATGTCAAAGGTGCATCTTATGCTAAGTATATGCTCATAATTTTCTTTCTAAGTGTGACCTCTATGACTGAGTGCCATCACAAAAAATTGGTAGCATCATCATGGTGTACACTATTGGTAAAAGGCTTGGATTAATTAAAATAATTTTAATTTGTATCCATTTTGATTTAATATTTGCAAATACTTAGACATTCTAAGTAAAGGATTTTTTTTTTGCAAAGATCTTATCATTTTTATCTTTTTATTTAAGTTCTTTATATCCTAATCATACATTTCATACATCAATAGGATATGAAAAGCGTAAATAAGTAAATAGCCTAGCATGCTCCTATGATGGGATGACCATAAGCCTAACCAAGTGATGCACTTAAGCCATAAGTGCATCACTTTGCTTGATTTTAAGTATGTTGAATTAAACTAAACTGTTACATGAGTGTATCCTATACATTTATGAATCTTCAAATGGCCTCCATGCCTCTATTGGACTCCTTTCTCCATGCAACATTTATATGAAATGAAAATCGTTACTCTTAGTGGTTATACTCTCATAACGTTTAAAAGATAGAACAAGAAGCATGCAAGCCCTATTTAATGTAACCCATTTCAACGACTTTGAAACAACTAAAATCAAGTTTAAAGGCTCATGATCATCCCCATTCATTCATCATTCATTCAATAATTAAATGATCAATAAATAAATTTAGAATTAACAATTACTTCCAACAATTAAATGCTTATTTCATAAACAAATAGTTGAGCTAAGCATAACATTTATGCCATAAATTGGAGATAAACTTTAACCAATTTACAAAAGCATTCAAATATGTTAAACATAATTTTGAGACATTGCACAACACTTGTGCACCTAATGTATGTATTGCAAAAACTTATTGAGCATTAAAAGAGTTGAGAAAACAACTTAAAGCTCACCAAATGCCCCTAAAACTAGACTTTCTAGCAGCCCTTGGTGCATGACTAGGCAGCTTGTGTGCATGGTGTGCACATACTGCCCAGTTAAGGCCTAGGCTGTGTCAGCAACCGTACCTTTGAGGCTTCATGGCCTGCCAAGTGTGTTCGCCACTCAACTTTTATTGGATCCAAAAATGACCAAAACTCTTTCATCTATTAATAATCATCCTATATCGAAATATAACATCAATTAATGCCAAATCAACATTCAACATTAATCACTATGAATTAAAGCATACTAACTACATGAATTAACACTTAAATCAAATAATAGAATGCTTTTAATCCATCAATGAAGGAGACACAATAGATAAACCAAATTCTCCAATCCCTCAATTGAATTGAGAATGTAGTCATCTAAATTAATCCATTACATGAATGAATAAACCAAATAAAATCCAAATCTAAACATGATTTTAGTTCCAATACCACTTGAAGTCTAGTAAGGCGCTAGGATCTAATATCAAAACTTTAAAACGTTAAAGTAACTAGTGCTTACAAGCAAATTAAGGATCTAATCATGCATATGATTCAGAATTAGATAAAGGATTACCTTGATGAGGAAATTTAAGGAGTATCAAGTGAACACTTCACTGGTTCCATAATCTACCAGCTAGTGGCACAACGAAAACATTGCAATGATTGCTCTATCAAATCGCTTCCAAAAATTGAAAAAAAATATTTGGATCTAGCCAATACCTTGGAGAACTTCCATTTAAAACTTCAGATCAATTGACCTTCTGGACCTAATTAATCAAATTAAAGTCATTAATTTAATTAATTATCTTTTAACTTAACTCTTTAAGTTAAATTAGCTTAACTCCTTAAGCTAAATTTATTTACTTAACTCTTTAAGTTAACTTAACTAATTGATGGTCATGTTAGCACCAAAATAATTAACTCTTTAATTATTGATCTAATTTAACTCCTAAATTAGTTGATTAATTTAGCACTTAAATTAATCAAGCTAAAATTAACCTTTAAAATATGGCCCCAAGAATTGGTCCACTTGGAGAAAATTCTCTCCATTAATTAAGAAGCTCATTAGATTTTGTGTGTGACCTAATAGGTTCTACCATTCATTGGATATGGGCTCACAACTCTTTATGACTTCTAAATATCTTATATTCATTCTAGTTTAAAGCTCCTTTTAAATTGATCAATTCAATTCAATTAATCTCATTAATTGAAAAGTACTCAATCTTCATAGTTGATGTCTAACCTCATTCCCATAGAGCCCCACTAATTAGCTAAAATAATTATTTGAAGAACTATGATCGCTTTATGCATGCCATGCAAATATGGTCCTTTCATCTCCTATCTCCTGAAAGAGGCCTAGGGCAAGATATTTGTTAGCTCTTAATTAGCATCGATACTATGTCTCTATTCTCAATGTTCAATTTTGTTGTGTGACCTTGCCTTTGAATAACTCTTTTTCCAAATTGTCACACCACCTTACACAAGGATTTCTAGTAATTGAACATTATACAACATATAGAAGATATACTTATTCTTCACAATATTGAGGAGTTAAACTCTTTTTTAGATATGAAAAACCTCTATGCCATGTAACTCATAACCAATTTCAACCTAAACGGCTCGTTAAGTGACCAAGGATAAGTCAAAGTATGAGGATTAGACATAAAGTTACCATGGATCCTCAAGTTAAAGGACTAATAATATGCATTAGTATAAGCAGAAGAGCTAGCTACTGCTGGCTTGCCACTACAGCTATCTAATAGATTCTCTAGTGGGTCTTTAGTGTTTTGTTCTCTAATAGGCACCTACTAATGTGCACCCATATCTTATATAGTTGCTCATGGAATAGAGCAATCTCCAACCCTTGAATTTATGTATCATTAGTGTAAGTTTGTCTGGATCTTAGATGCCTATCTTATATGATCCTATGATTATGAAGATTTAAGATCACGATCGTGTGAGACTTATTCCATAGTCACCAAACTAAGTCCCGTAGTCATAGGTGATCTAAGGGGTTCATCCAAATATAAGTGAAATATAATAAAGCATAAGATAAAGATGGCCATATAACAAATATCATTAAATCAAGATTATTTTACATGGAAATAGTTTACACATGCTATTCTCTTTGGCTTGTAGGGCACTATTCCAATATATGAAACATGCAAGTGAGATCTACAAGCACCCAGATGAGTTGTGTGGTGTGCAATTGAGACACAAAAGGTTTGCATCGTCAAAAGAGCTCTTTAGATCAAGGATGGTAAAAGCTTCTAATGTCCATGATCATAGACTCAAGATGATTGGACTCATCAAAAAGTTTGGACAACTTGATGTGATCATGGACAATAACCTCTACGTAAATTTGATCCTATAGTCTTTTCCCTCATATGAATTTCAATATGTCCAAGCACGAGGTTACAAATAATGAATTGGTGAACATGCTTGTGACTACTAACACAATAATGAAAAAGGAAATGCCTTTTATGTTTGCTTTTTTCTCCAAGTTGAAAGGTCATAGTGGCCTGAGAAAGGTAGGTAAGAGAAAAAGGATTTCTTCTTCCAAAGGGAAGCAACTTGAGAAAATTTTTGGGAGGACTAAGAAAAATGCTAAAATCAAAGCAAGTTGTTTCTATTGTTGTAAAAAGAGACATTAGAAAAGAAATTATAAAGCTTATCTTGTGACTTTTGAGAAAGGAGTATACTTCTTTGAAGTGCATTTAATGACTAATTCTTTCTCATGGGTATTTGATATCGTATGTTGTTCTCATCTTTATAATTTGTTATAGGGGATGGAAAGAAAAAAAGAGTCTTTGGGATGAAAATATGATCCTTCACCTAGAAAATGGAGCAAGAGTTGCCACCATGGTCTAAGGTGTTATCAAGTTAGACTTAAGGAATACTAATGTTGAACTCAATCCAGTTTATTATGTACCACACCTTGTTAAGAAAACTATTTCAATTCTTGTACTTGATAATGATGGATTCGATTTTTTATATCACATGAGAAGTTGAAGGCATTAAAGAATGGTTCTTTAATTGCTCAAGGTACATTAATTAATAGATTGTACATACTTGATTCCCAATCTTCACTAATGCATATTCAATCAAATAAAAGAAAATTAGATAATCAAGAAGAGTCTATAGGTTATTACTTTCATGATCCCTTGAAACAAAAGGTGTTTATTTTGAGGAACGCCACCTTTTTGAAAAAAGATTTTCTATTAGATGGAAATGACATTGTTGTTGAACTTGATGATATTCAAGTTATCATCAAATCCTACAAGTGATGGAAACAAACAAGCAACAAGAGCCTCACACACAATCTCTAAAAAGGTCAAACTGAATCAAGAAGCAATCTTGAATATTTCAAATTTCTTCAAGAGATAGGCCAATTAAATATTAATTTGAAGACCTATGAGAAAGTTATGTTGGACACAAACTTATGATATTAGCTTGAAGCCATGAGATTCAAAATTGACTCTATATACTCCAACAAAGTATGGACTTTGGTAGATCCACCAAAGGGAATAGTTCCTGTTAGTTGCATGTGGATCTATAAGCAAATGCTAGGAGTTAATGGAGAGATAGTGACCTTTAAAGTGCAACTAGTGATAAAAGGTTATGCTCATAGCCCTAGCATCAATTTTGAGGAAATCCTTTCACTATTCACTATGCCCAAGTCCATTCGAATTATACTTGCCTTAGTTGTATATTATGACTATGAGATATGGAAAATGAATATGAAAACTACTTTCCTCAACAGTGACATTGAAGAAGAAATCTATGTGGAGCAACCACAAGATTTCACATTTAAGGGGAGTGAGCAAAAGGTTTGCAAACTTTAGAGATCCATTTATGGACTTAAACAAGTGTCTTGAAGTTTGAACATATGCTTTGACAAGATAGTTAAATCATTTGGCTTTGTAAAAAATGTGTATGAACCATGGGAATAGTGTACAATTTATTATGCATTATGTTGTTGACATTCTTCTTATTAGGAATAAGGTTGAAGTGTTAGATTGTACTAAAGTGTGATTATCTACTCAATTCTCTATGAAGGATTTGGGAAAAGTATCTTATGTATTTGGAATATGTATCGATAGAGATAGATTGAAGAAGATGTTGGGACTTTTCAAACCCCGTACATTAAAAAAATACTAAAGAGGTTTGATATGGAAGAATCTAAGAGGGGATCTCTTCCTATGGGACATGACAGTTATCTCTCCAAGTCTATGGCTCCCAAGACAGAGGAAGAGAGATAAAGAATATTCTACTTACCTTATGCCTTTATTATTGGAATTATAATGTATGCAGTTCAATATATAAGACCAGATGTGGCATGTTCACTTAGTGTCACAACTAGGTTCTAATCTAATCTCAGTGAGAGTCACTAGATAGTTGTGAAAGTAATCTTTAAGTACTTGAGAAAAACTAAGGTCTTGTTTTTGGTATATGGCAATGGATATTTGAAACTCGAAGTGTTTTTGGATTCAAGTTTTCAATCCAATATAGATGATCTAAAATCCACTTTTGAATTCATATTTTGCCTCAATAGTGGCATGGTGAGTTGGAAGAGTTCCAAAAAAGACATCACGGTTGACTCTATTGTAGAGGTAGAATATATTGTGACTTCAAAAGCTACAAAGAAAGGTATTTAGATGAAAAACTTCATTCAAGAGTTGAATGTAGTGCCCAGCATTGCTGAGCTAGTAGTTGTCTTTTGTGACAATAACAGGGTGAAAACAAGAGTAACACTAGGATCTAATAATAAAATCTTCATAAGCTTAAATTAACTAGGCTACTCCTACTACCAGGGATCTAGTCCTACCATAGATCTAGATTAGGATGAATAATGGCATTTTGTAGCTTAAAATCAAGGAGAAAAACAATGATCTCTCTCGGATCTAGAAATTATCTGGAATCGGCACAGTGAAAAGGCAACAACAATTACCCTAGTTAAACTACTCCAAATATCACCAAATTAAATTTGGAACACCTTAACATAAGAGGAAGAAATTTTAAAAAATTCAAAGAAAAAAGGATTCTAGATCGCTCCATAAAAATTTGCCAATTTGGAGCTATTGCAGGTAGATTTCCAAAATCTAGCAAGTCAAGTGCCTTGCCTTTATTAATATGATCCACACACCAATCAATCTTCCAATTTTCCCCTCACTAGAAGCTTGAGTTAGATAGGAGAAAATGAGGTAGAGGTGGCAGATTTTTAGGTTGCGAAGAAGAAGAGAAGCCAAGCTTCAACACATAATATAATGTATGGAGAAAGAGAGTTTTTGGAGGGAATATAAAGAATCTAATTCTTCACACTTTTTCTGAGATGGCCGACCCTTGCATCCCTTATGTATCTATATATAGAGGGTGGAAGGAGTGATGAAAGTTGGCAACACACCTTCCTCAAGGTGACCACCCATGTGGCATGCTAAGGTAGCAAATTCAAATTCAAGTCATACTTCAATTTCATGTGCATTTCAATTATATTTGGAATTCAATTCTAAATTAATTAAGATAATAATTTAAATGAACATTTCACTTAAATTTTCCCTCCAAAACATTTTCTTCCCATTTTAATTTAATTAACTATTCTTTGATTTAACTCATAAATCAAACAAGCTTAACTTTTAAGCTTACCTTAGTGAACTTAACTCTTAAAGTTAGCTTGACCAATTGATGGTCATCTTGGCACCAAATAATTAAATCCTTAATTATTGGTATAATTTAACTCCTTAAATTAGTTGATTAATTTAACACTTAAGTTAATCTAGCCAAAATTGATCGTTAAATTATATCCTTGAAAATCTGTCAACAAGGAACAATTTTTGATATTTAGAAAATTGTTTCATCATACTTGGAAGCTAATTGGCTTTTTTGTGTAACCTAATAGGTTCTACCATTCATTGGACATGGGCTCACAAATCCTTGTGACTTTTGAATATCATATATTTATTTTAGTTTAAAACTCTTTTTAAATTAATCAACTCAATTCACTTAATTTCATTAATTGAAGAGTACCCAATTTTTATGGTCGATGTCCAACCTCAAGTCCATGGAGCCAAACTAATTGGCCAAAATGAATATTCGAAAGAACCAACATAGCTCTATGCGAACCATGCAAGTACGATCTTTGCATCTCCTATGTCTCAAAAGAGGCCTAGGACAAGATATTTGTCGGCTCCCTAATAGCCTCTATACTATGCTTTTATTCTCAATGTTTGATCATATTGTGTGACCTCATCTTTGGATAACTCGTTTTCCAAATTCTCACACCACCTTGCACAAGGATTTCTTAGAATTTGTCATTATAGAATCTATAGGAGATGTACTCACATTTCACAAAAGTGAGGAGTTGGATTCCATCTCACAAACCTCCATGCCAAGTAGCTTATGCCCTACCTCAACCCAAACGACCTACTAAGTGATCATAGGTTAACTTGGCAAATTGATGGTCATGTTTTAACTTCTTAATCATTGGTCTAATTTAACTCTTAAATTAATTGATTAATTTAATACTTAAATCAATCAAGCTAAAATTGACCCTCAAAGTTGGCAAAAAAAAAATCAGTCCACTAGGAGATATCATTTTCTAATACCTTAGAAAATTCTCTCCATTAATTAGGAAAGACCTGAAAGACTTGCTAGGTGGTCAATGATGAGTTAAAACATGAGGACTAGATGTAAGGTTACCATGGATCCTCAGGTTAAAGGACTATTAATATGCACTAGCATAAGTAGGAGAACTAACAACTATTGACTTGCCACTATGGCTATCTAGTGGATTCTTCGGTGGGTCTTTAGTACCTTGTTCTTTAACAAGCACCTGCTAACATGTATCCATATCTCATACAGTTGCTCATGGAATGAAGCAATGTCCAACTCTTGGATTTATGCATCATTAATGCAAGCCTATCCGAGTTTTAGATACCCTTTCTGATAAAATTCTATAACTTGGAAGATTTCATATCACAACTATGTGAGATTTATTTCATGGTCATCGAACCAAGTCCCATGGTCTTAGGTGATCTAAGGACTTCATCCAAATGCAAGTGAAGTGAAATAAAGCATAAGATGAAGATGACCTTAAAAAAATATTATTCAATCAAGATTATTTTACAAGGAAATAGTTTATTAAGGCCAATCTCATTGGCTTGCGAGGCCATATTCCAACAATCTCCCACTTGCCCTAAAGCCAATGACCCATGTTCTAAACACCCATCTTCTCAAGATGTCCTTCAAAGACCTTTTGTGATAGCGATTTCGTTAGTGGATTTGCTCGTTCACTTTTGAGGCAACTCTCTCTACTCGGATGTCAACTCTATCAATGATCTCCTAGATCAAATGATATCGCCTCAATATATGTTTGAATCACTGATGAGATCCTAGCTCTTTGACTTATGTTACCATATCGCAGTTTTTGTAGAAGACAAAGATTGGCTTAGTAATTCTAGGTACTACATTCAACTCTTGAATGAAGTTTTTCATCCAAACACATTCCTTTGCAAATTTTGAAGTTGCAATGTATTCTACCTTTGTGGTCAAGTCGGCTATGGTATCTTGCTTGGAATTTTTCTAGCTTGCCATGATGCTATTGAGGTAAAATATAAATTCAGAAGTAGATTTGAGGTCATCTACATTGAATTGGAAACTAGAATTCAAAAACCCTTCAAGTTTCAATTTTACATTGCCGTACACTAAAAACAAGTCCTTAGTTCTTTTTAAGTACTTTAAGATTATTTTTACAGCCATCCAGTAACTTTCATGGGGGTTTGATTAAAACGTACTCGTAACACTTAGTGAGTGTGCCATATTTGGTCTTGTACATTGAACTGTATACATTATGCTTCATATTGTTGAGGCATAGGGTATTTGAGATATTCTTCATTTCTCCTCCTCAGTCTTGGGGGGCTATAGGCTTAAAGAGATGAATGTTATGTCCCATGAGAAGGAATACTCTCTTGAATTCTTCCATACTAAACCTCTTTAGTATCTTGTTAATGTACGGGGTTTGGGAGAGCCCGACATCTTTCTCAATCTATCTTTATATATACATATTCCCAATACGTAGGATGCTTCTCCCAAATCTTTCATGGAGAATTGTGTAAATAATCTGCTTTAGTGTACTCTAACATTCCTACCTTATTTTCAATAAGAAGAATATCATCGACGGAAAGCACAATAAATTGTACTGAGCTCCCACTAGCCTTCTTGTACACACATGGTTCATACGCATTTTTGACAAAGCCAAATGATTTTACTATTTTGTCAAAACATATGTTCCAACTTTGGGATGCTTGTTTGAGTCCATAAATGGACCTCTAGAGTTTGCAAACCTTTTGCTTGCTCTCTTTGGATGTAAAACTTTGTGGTTGCTCCATATAAATTTTTTCTTCAATGTCACCATTGAGGAAAGTAGTTTTTACATCCATTTTTCATATTTCATGGTCATAATATGCAACTATGACAAGCAAGATTTGAATGGACTTAGGTATAGTGATAGGTGAAAAGGTTTTCTCAAAATCGATATTGGGTCTTTGAGTATAACCTTTTACCACTAGGCATGCCTTAAAAGTCACCACTTCTCTATCAACTCAAAGCTTTCACTTATAGATCCACTTGCAATTAACATGAGCTATCCCTTTGGTGAATTTACCAAAGTTTGTACTTTGTTTGAGTACGTGGACTATATTTTGGACCTTATTACAGTAAGCTAACATCCAAAATCTATGTTTGATATAGCTTCATCATAGGTCTTTAGATCATCATCCAATTGTCCCGTCTCATGAAGAAATCTAAATCTTTTAGGTTGTTTCTTGATTCGATCTAACATTCTCAAAGGTTGTGTACTAGGCTCTTGCAATTTTGTTGTTTCCACCGCTTGTGAGATTTTTTGATCATCTTAAACTTTTTCAAGTTCAATGACAATACCTTTTCTATCTAATAAAAATTCCTTTTCTAAAAAGTGGGCATTCCTCAAGATAAATACTTTTTGTTCCAAGTGATCATAGAAGTAATAACCCATAAACTCTCTTGAGTATCCCACAAACTTGCATAAGATGGATCTGTTATCCAACTTATATCCTACTATCCATTTCACGTAGGTAGGAGATTCCCAAACTTTTAGATAATGGTAAAAGGGTGCTTTGCTAAGCTATATCTCATATGGTGCTTTTGGCACCGACTTTAAGGGTACTACATTTAGTAGCCTTGCAGCTGTTTTTAAGGCATATTTCCAAAAGGATATGGATACATTGAAAAAAGTCATCATGGAGTGTACTATGTCCAACAAGGTACTATTTCTCCTCTTAGCTACTTTATTGTGTTGGGGTGTGCCGGGTGGAGTCCATTGAGAGAGAATCTCATTCTCTTTAAGATAATCCAAGAAGTTTGTACTTAAGTATTCTCTCCCTTGATCTAATTGAAGGGTTTTAATACGGAGTCCCATTTGCTTTTCCACTACATTCTTATACTTTTTGAACCTTTCAAAGGTCTCAAACTTTTACTTCATAAGATAAACATGTCCATACTGATTATAATTATAGATAAAGGTAATGAAGTAAGAATAGCCACCTCTCCCATTAACCCTTAGTGGTCCACGAACATCTATATAGATCAAATCCAACAGACTTGTGGATCACTCCATTTGTCTTACAAAATGAGACTTGGTCATTTTTTCCTTCAAACAAGATTCATAAGTAGGAAGGTCCTCAATACTACTAACTTTTAGTACTTTAAGAGCTTCCAACTCTCTCATTCTATTTTCAGAGATATGCCTAAGTCTAGCATGACACAAAATGGCATCTTTTTGGATATAGAGCTTTATTTTATTTGTTTGAGTGTGCAATAGAGGACTGGGAAAATCAAGCATATATAATCCATTAACTAATGTACCTTGAGCAACTAACAAACTATTCCTTAATACTTTCAACTTCCCATTTGATATTGGAAAATCAAATCCTTCATTATCCAAAATGAAAATTGAAACAATGTTCTTATAAGGTTGAGTACATAGAAAATTGGATCAAGAATAATACAATAATTCCTTACGTTAAGTGTTATTACGCCTTGGACCTTGACCACAACTCTTACTCTATTTTCATGGTGAAGGATCAAATCCCATTCACGTAGACTCTATCTTCTTTCCATCATATGTAATGAGTTACTGAGGTGAAAACCACATTCGGTATCAAATACCCATAAGGCAAAATTAGTCGTCAAATGCATCTCAAAGAAATATATTCTCTTCTCAAGCGTAGTGAGATAAGCTTTGTAGTTTTGTTTCCAATAACCTTTGTCACCATAATAGAAATAGTTTGCATCGATCTTAACCTTCTTCGTGACTCTCCCAAAGCTCTTCTTGGGTTGCTTTCTATTTGAGGAAAAACTTTTTTTCCTCTTGCATCCCTTTCTATGGGTTCTTAGGACCTTTCGACTTAGAGAAGGATGCTATCATAAGAGGTTTTTCTTTTCTCATCATTACCTCTGCAGTTACTAACATGTTTACCAATTCGTTGATCATTACTGTTTGCTAGGACATATTAAAGTTCACAACAAATTTATCAAACAAAAGTGGCAACAATTAAAGGATCAAATCGATGTAAAGGTCATTGTCCATGATCATGTCAAGTTGTCCAAGCATTTTAATGAGTCCAATCATCTTTGTCCTGTGATCATGGACACTAACCCCTTTACTCATCCATGTCCTAAAGAGCTCCATAGACAAAGCAAACCTTTTGTGCCTTATTTGAACACTATACAACTCTTGTAGGTGTGTGTAGATCTCACTAGCATGTTTCATATGCTTATGAGTCTTTTGGAGCTCATTAATCATGGATGCCAACATAAGGCATCTAACTTGTAGATCATTATCTAGATATTTTGGGAACTCTTCATGAACCTCATCAATTTCATCATCACCCATAATGTCCGTTTGACGTTGATCAAGAATGTAGGTCCTCTTATTGGAGTCAAGAATTTTATTAAGGTTTCTTAACCAATCATGGAAGTTAGGCCTAGTGAGTTTACTTGTTTCCAAAATGCTTGTGAGTGAATTTGTTAGTTAAAGATTTAAAACATCTACATAAGGCAAAAAAAGAGAATAAGCATCTGATTGAATTTGATATTGAAAACATGTTCATGGTCTCTCAAGCATGATTTTCTCCCACTATTTTATCAAATTCTTCACCCTCAAGAAAAATTTGGGAAATCAAATTTTCTAGTGTCAATCAAGATCCCATAACTTGCTGATGGATCTCTATATCAGAGTGCCATCCACAAGCAATCAAAAGGTAAACAACTTTGTTAATTGCATCTCATGCAATTCTTGATATATTTTGCCTCACTTTTTATATAGACCCATGTGACCATGTGCCATGTATACTACTAAGTGTTCAGTCAAATCCACCAATCAAACTTTATCTTAAGATGGCCTTACAACATCGCCCATGTCTAAATGCCAATGTGTGAGGCTTCCTAAGTTAAAGGTGCATCTTATGTTAAGTGTATGCTCACTGCTTTTCTCCCAAATGTGATCCTCGTGATCGAGCGCCATCACACAAAATTAGTAGCATCATCATGGCATACATTATTGGTGAAATGATTGGATTAATTAAAACTCTTTTAACTTGTATCCATTTTGACTTAATATTTGAAAATACTTAGACATTCTAAGTGGAGGACTTTTGCTTGCAAAGATCTCATCATTTTTATTTTTTTATTTAGGTTTTCTATATCCTAATCATACATCTCATACATCAATAGGATATGGAAAGTGTAAATAAATAAATGCGCTTAGCATGTTCCTAGGGTGGGATGACCATGATCCTAACCAAATGATATACTTAGAGCCATCGATGCATCACTTTGGTTGATTTTAAGTAGGTTGATTGAATTATTACATGAGTGTATCCCATATTTTCATAGGTCTTCAAAAGGTCTCCATGTCTCCATAGGACTCCTTGCTCCATGCAATATTTACATGAAATGGAAATCCTCACTCTTAGCGATTATACTCTTATAACTTTTATAAGATAGAACAAGAGACATGCAACTCCAATTTAATACAACCCATTTCAACAACTTTAAATCAAATAAAATCAATTTTAAAGGTTCATGATCATCCCCATTCATTTTTTATTCATTCAACAATTAAATGAACAATAAATAAATCTAGAATTAACAATTAAATTCGACAATTAAATTTTTATCTCATAAACAAATAATTGAATCAAGAATAACATTTATGCCACAAATTGCAGATCAAATTTAACCAATTATCAAAAGCATTCAAAAATATCAAACATAATTTTGAGACTTTGCACAATACTTGTGCACTTAATGTGTGTTGTGCAAAAACCTATTGAGCATTAAAAGAGTTGAAAAAATAACTCAAAGCTCACCAAACTCCCATAAAATCGGACTACCATGTAGCCTTGGCACATGGCTGGGCAACCTGTGCGTGTAGTGTGCACATGCTGTCCAACCAGCTTCTAGGCTGTGCCAGCAGCCTTGCTTTTGAGGGTTCAAGTCTTGCCAAGTGTGTTTTCCACTCAAATTTCTTGTTCCAATAATTTTAGCACATATTCTCAAGATTAATACACACATTTCAGATTGATTTTTGGAATCAAAACACCTTTTAAAACTAAAAATACAGCTGCTCAAACTTGCTTTCAAAAATTAGGATAAGTAAGAATCAAATTCTTCAAAGTCTTTAATAAAATTCCAATCATATTGGATCCAAAAATTACCAAAACTCTTTCAACCATTAATTAAATTATATATAACATCAATTAATGTCAAATCAGCATTCAACATTAATCACTATGAATTAAAACATACTAACTACATGAATTAACACTTAAAATACATAATAGCATACTTTTAATTCATCAATCAAAGAGCCACACACAAATCAACCAAATTCTCCAATCCATAAATTGAATCAAGAATATGGTGATCTAGATTAATCCATTACATGAATCAATCAACCAAATAAAAATCCAAATCTAAGAATGATTTTAGCTCCAATACCACTTGAAGGCTAGCAAAGCACTAGGATCTAATATTGAATCTTCAAAACATGAAAGTAACTAGTGTCTACAATTTAGATAGAGGTTTATCTTGAAGTGAAAATCCATGGAGTAGCAATCGAACACTTCACTAGTTCTAGAATCTGCCTACTAGTGGAACAACGAGAAGATTGTGATGATTGCCATATCAAATCACCTTCAAAAAATTCTGAAAAAATATATGGAGGTTTACAACACCTTGATGATCTTTTAATTAAAATTTTAGCTCTATCGTCTCTCTAGAACTCGTTAGAAAAAATTGCTAATTTGGACCCTGTGTAAGTGGATCTCCAAAAACAAGTAAGATAAACACTTTGCCTTTATTGTAATGATCCACACACCAATGAGATCTTTCTAAATCTCTAGTCTATAAGCTGGAGTAAGACTACAGATTTGCTAATGGTGGAGGCCAAATTTTGGCTAGAAAGAAAAATAAAGAAGCTTAGCTTTTAACACATGAATGCTAGCTTGCAAGTGGTTTTGGTGGGGAAAGAAAAATCTAAATCTTTACACCAATAAGCATGATTAGAGGTGTAAACGAGTCAAGTTGAGCCCAAATCTAATAGGTTCAAGCTCAGCTCATTTATTAATTCGTGAGCTCGAACTCGAGCCGAGCTTGGTCAAGCTTAAAAAGCTAAGCCCAAGCTTGGCTCGTTGAAATAGATGAATGCTCGGTGAGCGTTATCGAGCTTGACTAAATAAAGCTCATTATAGAGAAGTAGAAACACTCGATTCATTAAGCTTGAATTCAAGTTCGTATAGGTTTGAATTAACTAGAGCACATTTAGACTTAAAACAAAATGTATAATTATAAATTTTTTAAATAATTTTGTTCTATGTTTTTCTAAAAATAAAAAATTGAATTATTATTATTATTATTATTATTATTATTATTTTCTTATCTTTAAAGATTTTATTATATTGGTTCAGATTATAATTATATATGTATATGTATATATAATAAAAAAGCTCATTTAGACTTGCGAGCTTCTCGAGTTGAATATTATTGAGCTTGGCTCAGCTCGGCTCATTTGATAGATGAGCTCAAGCTCAGCTTGGCTCGGCTTAACTCATGCTTGCAAAGATCGAGCTGAATACGAGCTTTCATCAAGCCAAACTCGAACCTTTCGTTAATAGTCTCATCTCATTTACACCCCTTAGCATGATCTGGCCGAACCCTCTCTCTATATCTATATATAAATGCTGAATAGTGTGATGCCAAGGTAGCATCACATATTCCATGAGAGGGATGGCCAAGTGGGGTTGCTTAGGTGGCAAAATTTGAATTCAAATTTCATTTGCATCTTAATTATATTTGGAATCTAATTCCAAATTAATTAAGAAACCATTTCAAATCTCATTTGAGTCTTTCCTCCAAAATCCATTGTTCATAATTAATCAAATTAAACTCTTTAATTTAATTAATTATCCATTGACTTAACACTTTAAGTTAACTTGACCAATTGTTGGTCATGTTGGCAAATAATTAACTCTGTAATCATTAGTCTAATTTAACTCTTAAATTAGTTAATTAATTTAACACTTAAATCAATCAAGCCAAATTGACCCTCAAACTTGGCACCAAGAATTGGTCCACTAGTAGAAATCATTTTCTAATACTTTAGAAAATTCTCTCCATTAATTAGAATTTGTATGTGACTCAATAGGTTTTACCTTTCATTGGACATAGGCTCATAACTCCGTATGATTTTTGAAAACTCCTTTTAAACTAGTTGAATCAATTCAATTAATCTCATTAATTGAAGAGTACCTAATCTCCATGGTCGATGTCCAACATCAAGCCCATGGAACCCAACTAATTGGCAAAAATGAATATTCTAGAGAACTATTATTGCTTTATGCATGCCTTGCAAATACGGTCCTTTCTTCTTTTATCTCCCGAAAGAGGCCTAGGGTAAGATATTTGGCGGCTCCCTAATAACCTCAATATTATGTCTTATTCTTAATTTTGATCCCTGTTGTGTGACTTCACCTTTGAAAAATCCTTTTTCAAATTATCACACCACTTTGCGCAAAGATTTTTGGGAATTGATCATTATAGAATAAATTGAAAATGTACTCTCCCTTCATAATTGCCAAAAGTCAGATTCCTTCTTGGATCTTACAAATCTCTATGCTAAGTAGCTTATACCCAATCTCAACCTGAAAGACCTGCCAGGTGGTTAAGGATAAGTCAAGCATAAGGACTAGACACAAAGTTACCATGGATCCTCAGGTCAAAGGCCTAATAATATACACTAGCATAAGTAGGAGAGCTAGCCATTACCGACTTGCCACTATGGCTATCTAGTGAAATCTTTGCTACGTCTTCAGTACCTTGTTCTCTAACAAGCATCTACTAACATGCATCTGTATCTCATACAGTTGCTCATGGAATGTTGCAATCTCCATCCCTTGGATTTATGCATCATTAGTGCTAGCCTATCCAGATCTTAGATGCTTCGTCTCATGAGATCTTATAACTTGAAAGATTTAAGAACATGACCATGTGAGACTTATTCCATGATCACCAAACTAAGTTTCGCAATCTTAGATGATCTAAGGGTTTTGCCCAAAAGCAAGTGAAGTGAAATAAATTATAAGGTGAAGATGGCCATATAAAATATCATTCAATCAAGATCATTTTACAAGGAAATAGTTTATACAAGGCCAACCTCATTGGCTTTTAGGGTATTATTCTAATATATTTTAAGATCATGATCAAGTAGGACTTCTTTCATAGAATTTTATGAGATAGGGCATCTAAAATTTGGATAGACTTGCACTAATGATGTATAAATCTATCTAGATTGAGGTTGGGTGCAAGCTATTTAAACATGGAGCTTTGTGAGATTCAAAATAGGATCTATCTCCTTATCATTATAATGTGCGAGTGCATCTCATTTATATTCTATAATAATCAATTTCAAGGAGTCCTTACACAAGGAAATATGACAATTTGAAAAAGGCATTTTCCAAAAATCAATTCATAAATTTGAATCAAATATTGGGAATAGAAATATAGTTATCAAGGTTATTAGGGAGATGACAAATATCTTGTCTTGGACCTCTTTCTAGAGATAGAAGACGAAAGGACCGTATTTGCATAGCAAGCATAGAGCTAGAATGGTTCAGCAAAAGCATATTTATTTTGGCCAATTAGTTGGAGGGAAATTAAAATGAAAGAGTTCATTTGAAGTGCATTTAGAATTTATTTGAATGATATTTCATGAGATGACATGAAGATTTCAAATGAAATTCAAATGCAAGTGAAATTTGCATTTCACATGCAACTTGCTTGCTTAGGTGGTACCTCAACTCATGGGAAGTGTGATGCCAACTAGCATCACACCTTCCCTCCTCTATAAATAGTGAGTAGGCAGCCACAATGCAAGCATTCATGCTAGATTCCCTTTTTCTTTCCAAATTGTGTGATTCACTCATGTGTTGAAGTTTCACACCTCTCTTCTTCAACTTCACCCTCAAATTGGCCTTCGCCACTTCTTTTTTTCTAGAGTTCTAGCTCTTTAGAGGTTTATTGAGATTTGCTTATGGTGTGTGGATCATCACATTAGAGGCTAGAGATTTGGATAGCTTTGCTCTTTGGAGATTCAATATAGGGCAGTTTGTTTGGAGGTAGATTTGCAACACTTTCCGAATTTGGATTTTCCTAAACATTTTACTGGACATTCATCACGATGTTGGAGAGGATTTGTCCAAATTTTATCCAAATCAGAGGAGGTTTACTTGGGAAAAAATAGCCACAATTCTGCTGCACCAACTGGAGACAGCTTTGAGGTGTGCACGCTTCTCTTGATTCTACCTTGGAGTTTTAGCAGTCAAGGTATTTATCCTTCTTCAAAATCCATTTCATAGCATAATTTGATCCTTGGGAGGTCTGTAGTTAAGTTTTTATTTTAGCTTTATTTGCTTTATTTCATGGATCCTTATGCTACACACTTCTTCTGTTCCTTTAGATTTTAGATAAGAATTTGGGGACCAAGTTCTTTTTAAGGGGGGAGAGTTGTAATACCCCAATTCTTAGAACTCTCAATTTAAATTAATATTCAGTATTTGAATAAGTAATCTGATAGAATAAGCTATTAGGTTTTGATAGAAGGCCTTAATTAAATTAATTAGTGCTTTAGTTTGATATTAGAAATTAGAGGGACTTGAAAATCAATAAAATTGGACTTAATTATGAAAAAAATAAATTTGGACAGGTCGATGTGTGGAAAGAAAGAGTTGGAGAGGCTAATTAGAAGTTTAAGGTTGAATTGTATGGCGGTTGAAAGTTTTAGGGGGTAATTGTAAGCGGTGGAAAAATCTAGGGTTAAATTGAAAAGGGCAAAAAATATCTTTATGTATATAGATGAAGACAAAAATTTATTAATTTCTTAAAACTTGAAAGAACTCTACCCAACCTACGAATAACCAGAAATTGACCACAAAAATAGGAACTAATGTTGTAGTTAGCTCTCTTAGTTGAGAGGAACAAAATCATACCAAAAACTCTTGAAACCAATATGAGAATCGATGGGAATTTGGTGGTCAATAGAGCAAGGTAGTGGTGATGACATATTTGGTGGTTCTAGCTGTGTAAATTTAAAATTAGTGGAGAAATTTTGATAGGCTTGTTGAGAGGAGCATCTTTGTGACCTCGGATTTGATTTTTGACCATTAGTGATGGAGTAATTGATGTGGAGCAGATGTAATGGTACTAGGGTGTGTAGTTAGGTTTTTGGCTAAATTGACAGGGTTACAAGCGGTGGATGGCAAAATTGAGTTAGGGGGTTTGCTCACCGGGAAGAGGCTCGTCTAGTAGTGGTGTTGAAAAATTTTCCAGCAATAGTCCACGATGGTTCGGCAAAGCATGGTGGTTGTATCTATATTTTGATTTTGGATTCAACCCAATTTTTTTCATGCTTGAATTCGAACCTAATTTGGCTAGATTAGTTAAAATCTTTTTCAATCAAATTTTTATTCGATTAATTTCTTAAATTATAATTAGATTGGATTATATGAGTAAGGTGTATTTAGGCTCAAATAAAAAAAATTAGGACTTAATCAACTCAGATGTAAGAATTAAAATTAAAATTAAAATTATACAATTTAAAATATTATTCAAATATTTACGATAATTGAATATTTGAGTTAGATGTAATTGAGAAATCTTGAAATGTACATTAAGCTTTGACTTGGTTCCAAATAGGTATGAATTTAATATTTCGATCATTGAGATCAAGATGTAATTGACTAAAATTAAAATTGACTGCGAGTACAATCTGTAGGGATCTATGATCAAGCTTAAAAGGATTCTCAAGTCAAGCACAAATGATAACCTTGTGATAAATGTTGATTAGGAAAACTTGAATCAAGTCAAATAAGTTGGATAGATATCAAGAATTAAAATAATTAGTAAAAATATTGCTTAGGCCAAATGAGTGATTGGAGCTTTAGTTTAAAATATAAGATAGGGCTGAAAGACACCATAATATAAAACAATTACTATTTAGACATGCAATTATTTAGTAGATAAGAATTTGGCATATTTAAATATCTTATTATTCAAACTTGGAATTGATAAGGATTATGAAAGAAAAATAAATTACCAATCTCTTAAGTATAGTTGTATAAATTAAGAGATTACAATAAAGTTATTTTAGTCTCTTCAACATGATATTTTAGGATAACTAGGTAAAAGAGGAGACTAGCTATTAGGTTCATTAAGAAAAGCTTCGCTATCGAATATTGTTAGGTGAGGTTTACACTCGATATATTATGAGACTTCTTCAATGGGGAAAGAATTTATATATAGTAATATGATTTTGCTTTCTGTTCCTCTCTGCATGCTTAGATTCAATATTTCTATCATATTGTTTCATTTCTGACAACTTATCCTATGACTCTTTCTTTGAACTTGATAAATTGACTAATTATCTCCTACTATACTATTCTTGAGAAATTGATTATCAAATACTTATCTAAAAATAATATTTTATTAAAAATTAATGTTTTCATCTGAATTGCATTATAAAATTCATGAACTAGACACAAAATTCTCGAAATACTGAAACTATTACAATATTATTTAGCTGATACGTTATCAAGCCCATTGCCATATTTCTTGATGTTGACAATGAAATAGTTTTGATAACTAGTTGTTAGTGGTTTGTAATGGTTGTGGAGGCTGTCCTACTAGTCCGTAATATATTAGTTGTGGTGGTCATCTCCATTGGCCTATTATATATTGATTGAGGAGGTTGTCCTATCGGCTTGTTATTATTCTATAATGGTTGTGGAGGCTATCTCTATTAGCCCATATTTATATATATACTAGTAATGGAGACAACCATGCTCTTTGGCCTATGGTGGGAGAAGTAGTCATGATGACTTACTCTTAATTATATATTGGTAATGGAAACTATTTTGTTGATCATGTTGGAAGTGATTCTTGATTTATTCTACTCTGTATGGTGATTATGGCATAAAGCTCCAACTAAAAACAATTGTATGTTCAACTTCATTAAATGTGCTCATGTAATCAGCTTTATAAGATTGAACTAATCCTTGAATGTCGAATCTAAGTCTTTTATGAAACGTACATGTACACATGGTTCTCTAAATTGATTCAATTATTAAGTTTTTCATATGAGATTTCCCATGCAATGTACTAAAACTTGAGATGTCTCTTCATTGGTGTCGGATGATGTTGAGTCAATTCATGATCTCCAACTCTATTTTGTGAATTTCATGAAATTTATCTATTCTTCAATATCGTATTTCTTGGACATCTACTTTAATTATTCATACTTGAAATAAATATTTTTTTATATGAAAATATTCTATTCTATTCGTTATATCATGTCCATGCATTTTGATCATTACCTCACTAAGTCATTTGGACTTACTTTCCTTGTATTGTTCCTTTCGTTCTTTTCCCCAGATTGAAGAAATATAAGATGCATAAGCTTAGGCTGTTGTCTATAGTGTAAATAGTATTATCAAGGTATCTACAAATGGTAAGGATTTGGAATATATGTGCAGTGTAAATAATGTGTCTATCAATAGACTGCATTTTTATCTTTTAACAAGTGTAAAATGTTGGAGCTTGAGATGTTTGATGTGAGCTTTTGAATGATTGTAAATTATGGAAACTCAAATTTGGCTTGAAGTTTTGCAGCATGACTAGTTGACATAGATGTCTATAATTGATTCTAATCTTACTTATCTTTTGGGTTATTATAGAATTGTTTAGACTGAAAATTTTGGAGGTGCTTATTTTATGCTTGAAAATTCTTGGAAATGATCGAAGTAACATCTACGATGGGAGCAAGCACATCTCAGACAGGGTGTTACATAAACCCTAGTCAAATTTTTTTTTTAATTTTTTTTGAATTTACCTTTTTTTGCTTTTAGCTTTTGGCAGCTATAAATTTTTTTTCCTTTAATTAAAAATTTGGATTAGGTTGTATCAGATTGGTAGGTCACCAAATAAATTATCATGTTTACCTAGTAATCCCAAACCTAACTTAAACCAACTTATAATTTTCATGTTGTTTATCAGGTTAGTTCATTATTGATCCAACCTCATAATATAACCTAATAATATCATATCAATTCGTATCATGTTATTGTGTCATGTCAAAAATACCACCCCTAATGTAAACATTAATATTGTTCTACAGAATTAAAAACATTTCATGTAAATATATCATAAAATGCAAGCAATTATGTAATTATTTTGAAAAATAAACAAGTTGTTAAATTAAACAGTTGGTTTGTAGGAGTCATGCCACTTGATGTTGTCCTAAGAACATCTTCTCTTGTGTAGGTATTGGTGACTCACTGACCCCCAAGATAAAATCCAAAAACACACACAACCAACACATTCAATTGTGAGCATTACCATAAGAAGACTAATGGATAAGACTTTATTGTATTACCCAAAGTAATAAATGAAACTAGTGAGAAAAGCTATAGATGCAAAAGAATGCAAGAAATGAAAGAAAAATGTGCACCTCTACGTAGACCTTGGACACTAATTTATAGTGCTTGAGATGAGGTATGTAACTTAAGAAAATAAATCTAAATAATTGCATTACGTTGGAAGTGCCCCCTAACCAAATATATTGGCATGTAAATTATCTCACTTATGATACAGTTTTGATTGAATGATATTCATTTTATATGGCCATCTTCATCTCAGGCTTCCATTACTTCACTGGTATTTGGTCAAAGCCTGTAAATGACACAAAACTGTAGGACTTGGTCACGCATTGGGTGGTGATCATGAACAAGTCTTACAAGGTCGTAGCCTTAAATCTTTCAAGTTGTAGGATCTTATGAAACATGGCATCTAAGATCTGGATAGACTTGCATGAACGATGAATAAATCCAAGGTTTGGATATTGCTCCATTTTGTGAGCAATCCATGTGAGACATGGGCACACATTAGTAGGTGCTTGTTAGAGAACAAGTTCATTGAACGTTGAAATAGTGCCCTGCAAGCCAATTAGATTAGCATATAAACTATTTCACTTGTGATGCAATTTTGATTAAATGTTATTCATTATAAATGGCCATCTTCATCTTATGCTTATATTACTTCATTGGCATTTGGTTGAAGCTTTTAGACCACATAAGATTATGAGACTTGGTCATGCATTGGGTGGTGATAATGGAATAAGTCTTACACAATCGTGATCTTACATATCCCAAGTTATAGATTCTTATAAGATATGGCATTTAAGATTGGGATAGACTTGCACTGATGATGCATAAATCCAAGGGTTGAATTTTGCTCTATTCTATGAGTAAACCATATGAGATTTGAGTGCATATTAGTAGGTGCTTGTTAGAGAGCAAGGCACTGAAGGCTCACTCGAAGAATCCACAAAATAGCTACAATGGCAAGTCGGTAGTGACAAGTGCTCCAGCTTACGCTAGTGAATATAATTAGTCCTTTGACTTGAGGATCCATGGTAACCTTATGTTCAGATCATCATACTTTTACTCTTTCTTGGCCATGTAGTGGGCCTTTTGGGTAAAGATTGGGTATAAGCTACTTAGACATAAAGGTTTATGAGATTTAAGATGGGATCCAACTCCGTTTCATTGTCAAGGGCAAGTGCATCTCTGATGTATTCTATAATGATTGATTCCAAGGAGTCCTTATGTAAGGTAGTATGGTAATATGGAAAATAAGTTTTCCAAATATGAGGTCATATATTGGAATTAAACATTGGGAATAAAAACATAGTATTGAGGCTATTAGAGAGCCAACAAATATCTAGCCCTACGCCTCTTTTGGGAGATAGGAGATGGAAGGATCATATTTGTATGGTACGCGTAGAGCTAGAATAATTTTCCAAAGGCATTCATTTTGGCCAATTAGTTGGGCTCTATAGGCTTGAAGTTGTGAAAGAGGTGCAATGCTAAGGATCTAATTTAAAATATTTAAAAACTGAAATCTAACTTAGATTACACCAATCCCAGGATCTAAATCATGCCTATATAATGGATTAAGGCCATTTTTTTACCTTTCAAGCAAAACCCAACCAAAAACTCGAAGTAGAGCTTTGTTTCCCGAAGGTAGACAGCTTCTGGCGCAGCAGTGTGATCAACTTTTGTTTGGGAAAATCACCTTGGATTCAGGCCAAATCTGGACCAAAATTTCACCAATTAAATGAAGAACATCCAGTAAAATTTCAACACCAAAATATTTCATAAAGACCTTGAAAAGATTCTGTAAACACACTGCCCAAATAGAGGATCACCAAAACAAGCAATCCGAAATTCGTCTTGTCTCTAATGCCAAAGTCCACACACCAATTGACAATCCTTTTATCCTCAATTTATCTAGAAAAATCAAGGAGAAAGAGAGTTGGTAGGAGTCTGAAAATGGTGAGGAAGTTGAAGAAGAGAGTGCAGCCTCAACACATGCGAGAATCTCTTTTGGAGGGAATTTTGGATCTAACTTTTAGATGCACAAAATGTGTGAATGATCTTAGTGTTAGCTGCCCCCTATTCCATATATATATAAATGTTTACCTATTAAATTCTAATTCAACACCAAATGAATATTTCATTTGAATTCTCCCTCCAAATTCAATTCTTCATTTTAATTAAATTAAACACTTTAATTTAATTAAACTTTGACTTAACCTTTAAGTCAACTAGTTTAACTCTTTAAGCTAGATTTTGTTAACTTAACACCTTAAGTTAACTTGACCAACTGATAGTCATGAGGCAGCAAATTAAATAAATGCTTAATTTAATTGGTCTTTGTTTAACTCTTTAAATTAATTAGATCAATTTGACAATTAAATTGACTAAGTCGTGATGATTAAAAATTGCATCAACCGATTCCCTCAATTTTTGGCCACCATGGAATCCTTCTAACACTTAGAATATTTGCCTCAGCATATAGGATTATCGATTAACTCTTGTATGTGCCTTATTAGGTTATACCACTCTTTGGATATGGACTCACAACCTTTGTGACTTTGAAATATCATATATTCATGTTAGTTTATACTACTTTAAACTAACCAATTTAATTAAATTAATCTCTATTAATTGATGAGTTGATGATTAATCAATCTCCATGATCAATTTCTAACCTGAAGCCCATGGTGCCCAACAGTTAGCCGAATGATGCTTTTGGTGAACCGTTTTAGCACTACACGTACCATGTAAATATGGTCCTTCCATCTCATATATCCATGAAAGAGGCCTAAGGAAAGATATTTGTTAGCTTCCTAATAGCCTCAATACTATGCTTTTATTCTTAATGTTCGATTTCGATTTATGTCCTTATCTTTGGAAAACCTCTTTTCCAAATTATCACACTACCTTGGCTAAGGATTCTTAGGAATTGATCGTCATAGAATGCATAGGAGATGTACTCACTCTTCACAAAGACAAAGATTCAAGTCCCATCGTGGATCTCATAAACTTTAATATCTGAGTAACTCATGCCCAATCACTATCAGAATGCCCGCTAAGTGGCCAAGATGGAGTCAAAGCATAAAGACCTAAACACAGGGTAACAATGGATCTTCAGGTCAAGGACTAATTATATGCACTAGCATAAGTTGGAGAACTAGTCACTACCGACTTACCACTATAGCTATCCGGTAGATTCTATGGGCGGGTTTCTAGTGTCTTGTTCTCTAACATGCACCTACTAACATGTACCCATATCACATATGCTTTGCTACTGGAATAAAGCAATATCCAACTCTTGGATTATATATCATTAGTGCAAGTCTATTCGAATCTTAGATGCCCTGTGTCATAAGATTTTATGACTTGGGATATTTAAGATTACGACTATATAAAAATTATTCCATGATCACCACCCAGTGCATGACCAAGTCCCATAGTCTAATGTGATCTAGGGGCTTTAACCATATGATAGTGAAGTAATGAAAGTATAAGGCCATTTATAAGAAATATCATTCAATTAAGATTGTATCACAAGTGAAATAGTTTATATATCATTCTAATTATTTGTGAGGCACTATTCTAATAGGTTCAACATTGACCATGAAGATTGGGTACTCTTCAATTAATGGGGATTAATTGAATTGAGTCATTAGTTTAAAAGAGTTTAAACAAATGTGAATATTTGATATTCTATAAGTCGCAACAAGTTATCAGCCTATGTCCAATGAATAATAGAACCTAATAGATCACACACAAAAGTAAATTGAAAATCGTACTTGATGAAGAGAATTTTCTAAGTGTTAGAAGTACTACGTCTTGATCAAAAATAAGTGAAAAATCGATTTACGTAATTTTTAGTCATTTTAGCTAGATCAATTTAATAATTAAATTGATCTACATAATTTAAGAAACTAAATTAGAGCAATTAATTAAGGAGTTAATTAATTGGTGCTATATGTGTTGGAATAGTATTGGCCTTGTAAAACTATTTCTTTGCAAAATAATTTTGACTAAATGATATTCTCAATATGACCATCTTCATCTTATGCTCATTATTTCTTAACAAGCATTTAGATAAAGCCCTTAGATTATACTAGACAATGGAACTTGGCTAGCTTACTCGGTGGAGATCATGGAATAAGTTTTATATGGTCATGATCTTAAACCTCTCAAATCATAGGATCTTATAAGACAAGGCATCTAAGATTTGGATAGACTTACACTAATGATGCATCAATCCAATGGTTGGATGTTTCCCCATTCCATGGGTAATACCATATGAGATACGGGTACATGTTAATGAGTGCTTGTTAAAGAAAAAGGTACTAAAGACCTATTAGAGAATCTACTAGATAGCTGGAGTGGCAAGTCGATAATGGCAAGTCGGTAGTGGTAAGTTCTCTAGCTTATGCTAGTGCATATTATTAGTCCTCTGACTTAAGGATCCATGGTAATCTTATTTCCTATCCTCATGCTTTAACTCTTCTTTGGTCACCTAGTAAGTTATTCAAGTTGAGATTAGTTATGACTACTTGGTATGGAGGTTTGTGAGATCCAAGATAGAATTCAACTCCTTATCTTTGTAATGGGCAAGTACATCTCCTATGTATTTTTTATTGATCGATTTCAAGAAATCCTTATGTAAGGTGGTGTGATAATTTGAAAAAGGAGTTTTCTAAATATGAGGTTACACAAGGGAATTGAACATTGAGAATAGAAGCATAGTATCGAGGCTATTTAGAAGCTAACAAATATCTTACCCTAAGCTTCTTTTGGGAGATAGAAGATTGAAGGATTGTATTTGTGTGGTACGCGTAGAGCTACAATGGTTCTCCAATAGCATTCATTTCAGTTAATTAGTTGGGCTCTATGGGCTTGAGGTTGGATACTGACCATGGAAATTAGGTACTTTTTAATTAATAAGATTAATTGAATTGAGTCGGTTAGTTTAAAAGTGTTTTAAGCTAAAATAAATATAAGATATTTAAAAGTTACAAGGAGTTGAGAGCTCATATCCAATGAATGGTAGAACCTATGGGGCACACACAAAAGCCAATTTGATTTCCTACTTGATGGATAAATTCTCTAAGTGTTAGAAAGTTGCTCTTAGTGGATTGATTTTGAGGTGATCAATTTGAGGATCAAATTTGGCTTGATTAATTTAAATTTTAAATTAATCTATTAGTTTAAGGAGTTAAATTAGATCAATAATTAAGGAGTTATTTATTTGGTGCTAAATAATCTTCAATTGGTCAAGTTAGCCTAAAGCATTAAGCGAACTAAATTAAGCTTAAAGAGTTAAGCTTATCGACTTAAGAGTTTAGTCAAAGGTTAATTAATTAAATTAAAGTATTTAATTTAATTAATAAAAGGAATAAATTTTGGCAAGAAAATTAAAATGATGAGTTTATTTGGGTGGCATTTTAATTAATTTGAAATTAGATTCCCAATTAAGTTGAAATGCACATGAAATTCAAATGAGATTTGAATTTAAATTTGGTACCTAAGCTTGCAAGTTGCTGCCTCCCTTGAGGAAGGTGTGATGCCTCCTTGGCATCATACCATTTTCCCATTATATATAGCTATAGAGCTGAGAGGATTCGACACTTGCACAATTAGTGTTAAGAATTATATTCTTTGCATTTCCCTACAAAAACCTCTCTCTAAGCATTGCCTCATGAGTTGAAGCTTTACTTTCTCTTCTTCTCCCAACCTAAAAATCAGTCTCCATCATAGTTTTCTCCTCTCTTTATCCAAATAAAATTGAGGATAAATTGGAAGTTCAATTGGTGTGCAGATCATTTCAATAGAGGCAAAATATTTGGTTTGCTTGCTTGGAGATCCACTGTGCAGAGCAGCGATTTTGGAAAAACTTTTCTAAGACAATCCAAATGGATTTTTGGTCCATAGTTTTCACAGGATCTTCATAATTTAGTGAAGAATATCCAAATTATTTTTGTGATTTTTGGATATGCCAGTTTCTAGAAGATTATGGATTCATGAATTGTTCACAATTTTCTCCTTGGAAATTTTCTTATCAATGTATTTCTCTTGCCAAATATATATCTATAGCATGTTTAGATCCCTAGTTTCTTGAGTAATTCTTGTTTTTGAAGTATTAATTGTTGGATTCTAGTGTTATTCTTGCTTTCAAGTGGTATCAAAGCCTAATTCATGCTATGATTTGGATTTTTTATTGATTTATTCATGTGATGAATTTATCATAATAACCAAATAATTATTCACATGATAGATTGGAGTGTTTGGTTGATGTTGTGTGCTCCTTGATTGATGAATTGAAAATATGCTATTGTGTGATTTAAGTGTTAATTTATATGATTAGTATGCTTTAATTCATAGCTATTAATGTTGAATATTGATTCGACATTAATTTATGTTATATGTTAATATAGCATGTTGATTTATGGCTGAAAAAGTTTTGGTCATTTTTGGATCCAATTGGATTGGAGTTTGGTTGGAGATTTTGGAGATTTTGAGTCTCACTCAAACTTGAATTTTTGAAGCATGATTGCGCACTTTAATTTTCAGTTTTAAAAGGATTTTTAGATATGGAAATTGATCTATAATGTGTGATTTAATGTTTATAAAGAGTTTTATAATTTTTGGTGAGCTAAAAATTAGGTTAATGTGCCTTTGACTCCAAACAGGGGCTGTTGCTAGCCTTGGGCATGCTAGTAGGGCCATGACAGAGAGTCACAGCTCAACTACATGCTCGCCTCGGCCAACATCACCCGGTCATGGATTAGGCAAGTTTTAAGCTACTTTTTTGGCTCTTTAAGTGGTAAGAAATGATGTTAAATCCTGTGTTATGAATGCACAAATGTTGTGCAAGTCCTCCAAATTATGTTTGACATATTTGATTGCTTTTATAAACTTACCAAAGTTATTCTCCAAATTATTGCATAAGTGTTATGCTTGACCAATTATTTATTTATGAGATAAGCATTTAATTGTTGGAATAAATTATTAATTCTAGATTTATTTATTTTTCATTTAATTGTTGATTGGATGATGAATGAATAGGGATGATCATGAGCCTTTAATATTGATTTTATTCGTTTCAAATTGTTGAAAAGGGTTGTATTAAAATGTGGCTTGCGTGTCTCTTGTACAATCTTGTAAATGTTATGAGAGTAGAATCACTAGGAATGAGGATTTCTTTCTCATGTAAATGTTACATAGAGCAAAGGAGGCCATTGGAGGCATGGAGGCTTTTGAAGACCCATGAAAGTATGGGATACACTTATGTAATAGTTTAGTTTAGTCAACCTACTTTAAATTAACTGAGTGATGCACCTATGGCTCTAAACTTGGTTAGGCTCATGGTCATCCCGCCCTGGGAGCATACTAAGTGCATTTACTTATTTAAGCTTTCATATCCTATTGATATATGAGATACATTAATAGAATAAAGAGAACCTAAATAACAAGATAAAAATGACGAGATCTTTTCAAGCAAAAACCCCTCCCCTTAGAATGTCTAAGTGATTTTTTCAATATTAAGTATAAATAGACACAAATTAAAAGAGTTTTAATTAATCCAAGCCTCCCACATATAATGCACGCCATGACAATGCTATTGATTTTGTGTGATGGCACTCAGTCATAGGGGTCACACTAAGGGGGAAAGCTATGAGCATACATTTAGCATGATATGCACTTTTAACTTAGGAACCCTCGCACATTGGCACTCAATCATGGGGGATGATGTGAGGCCGTCTTGAGATAAAGTATGATTGGTATGTTTGACTTAACACTTAGTAATATAGATGGCGCACAGTCATGTGGGTGTATATGAAAAGTGAGGCAAAATATATCAAGAGTTGCATGAGATGCAATTAGCAAAAGTTGCTTATCCTTTGATTGCTCGTGGATCGCACTCAGTCATAGGGGGTCTATTGGCAAGTCATTAGGGTCTGGGTTCTCACTAGGAAATATGATTTCTTGAATTCTTCTTGGGGGTGAATAATTTGATAAAATAGTAGAAGACAAACATGCTTGAAAGACCATAAATATGTTTTCAATATCAAATTCAATCACATGCGTATATTCTCTTTTTCACCTTTGATGATTTGTGAAATCTCAAAAATGGCTTAATATTCCACTCAACATTATTTTGGAAACCAATAAAAAAATCAGGCTAAACTTCCATGATTCACTTAACCATAAAAATCATTTTAGAATATGAGAAATGGATATAGGTCTTATATCATGCTGCTACTAATGCCCTAGGATTATAGTAGATCAAGAGACTATTAGAATAGTGCCCTGCAAGCTAATGAGATTGGCTTTGTAAACTATTTTACTTGTGGTACAATCTTGATTCAATGATATTTTTTATATGGACATCTTCATCTTATGCTTTGCTTTACTTCACTAGCATTTGGATAAAGCCCTTAGATCACCTATGACTGTGAGACTTGGTTTGGTAACCATGGAATAAGTCTCACATGATCATGAACTTAAATCTTTCAAGTTATAGGATTTTATGAGATGGGTCATTTAAGATTCAAATAGACTTGTACTAATGATGCATAAACCTAATTGGAGATTGATCTATTCCATGAGCAACCATATGAGATATGGGTGCATGTTAGAGAACAAGGCACTAAAGACCCACCAAGGAATCTACTAGATAACTGAAGTGGTAAGTCAGTAGTGGCTAGTGAAAGCAAGATAGACACTAGGATCCATAGTAAAAAATTTAGAACATGAAATAACTAGTGCCTACAAGCATTACAAGAATCTAATCATGCCTTGGATTCAGATTTAGATAGAGGATTAGCTTGATAAGCAATCTGGAATAAAATAAGTGAACTCTTCACCGATTCCAAATTCTATCTGCTTGCAACAGAACGAACGAATAGTGACGATTACCTTAGCAAATTGCCTCCAATAATTTTGAAAATATTACTTAAGATAGCCAACACCTTGGAAAATCTTCAGTAAAAAATTTAGATCAATTGGTCATTTAGATTATCCTAGAGAAATTCATAAAGTTTGACCTCGCACAGAGAACTCTCTAGAAACAGAGCAAGCCACACGTCTTGCCTTTATTGAGATAGTCCACACACCAATAAAACTTCCTAAATTATATAATTCATAAGCTAGAATATAACCATAGAATTGGGGATAAAGGAGGCTGAACTTTTGGTAGGGGGAGGAAGAAAAGCTAAGCTTTCAACGCATAAAATGCTAGCTTGCACAAGGGATTGATTTTTGGAGGGAAAAATGAAGAATCTAATTTTTCACAGATTTTGCACACCACGCTCTCTCTCTATTCGACTCCCATGCTATATCTATATATAGATATAGATTTGTGTGATGCTAAGGTGGCATCACACATTCCATGAAGGGAGGGGGGGCAATTGTGCTAAGGTGGCAAGGGACTCCAAATTTCATTTGCATCTTAATTACATTTGGAATCTCATTTCAAATTAATTAAGATGTCATATTAAATATCATTTGAGTTTTCCCTCCAAAAATGTATTCCTCCTAATTAATCAAATTAAACCCTTTAACTTAATTAATTATGCTTTGACTTAACTCTTTAAGTCAAATTAGCTTAACTTTTTAAGCTTAGTTGTTAACTTCACTCCTTAAGTTAACTTGACCAATTAATGGTCATGTTGGTGCCAAATACTTAACTCCTTAATTATTGGTTTAATTTAACTCTTTAAAGTTTTTGATCAATTTAACATTTAAATCAATTAAGCCAAAATTGACCTTCAAACTTGGCGTTAAAAATCAGTTCATTAGGATAGAGAGAACTCTTTTCTAACTCCTTAGAAAATTTTCTCCATCAATTAGGAAGCTAATTAAATTTTTTGTGTGTTCCAATAGGTTTTACCATTCATTGGACATGGGCTTACAATGCCTTGTGACTTTCGAATATATTATATTCATTCTAGTTTAAAACTCCTTTTAAACTAGTCGACTTAACTCAATTAATCTCATTAATTGAAGAGTACCCAATCTCTATGGTCGATGTCCAAACTCAAGCTCATGGAGCCTAACTAATTGACAGAAATAAATATTCTGGAGAACCATCATTGCTTTATGCTTGCCATGTAAATATAGTTCTTTTGTCTTCTATCTTCTGAAAGAGGCCTAGGGTATGATATTTGTCAACTCCCTATTAGCCTTGATACTATGTTTCTATTCTCAATGTTCAAATTCATTTGTGTGACCTCATCTTTGGAAAACTCTTTTTCCAAATTGTCACATCAACCTGCACAAGAATTTCTTAGAATCAATCATTATAGAACACATAAGAGATGTACTGCTCTTCACAATAGTAAAGATTTGGATTCTATCCTGGATCTCACAAATCTCCATGCCAAGTAGTTCATACCCAATCTCAACTTGAAAGACCCACTAAGTGGTCAAGGATGAGTTAAAGCATGAGGAATAGACACACAATTACTATAGATCCTTAGCTTAAAGGACTAATAATATGCCCTAGCGTAAGTAAGAGAATTAGCCACTACTGACTTGGCACTTCAGCTATCTAGTGGATTCTCCAGTAGATCTTTAGTGCCTTGTTCTTTAACAAGCACTCACTAATATGCACCTGTATATCATACAATTCCTCATGGAACGGAGCAATCTCCAAATCTTGGATTTATACATCATTAGTGCAAGTTTATTCGAATCTTTTCGTGGGCCCGCACTGACCAATTATTTCAGAGGACTTGAATTGAAATTTTTGAAAGACTGAATTATTTGGCTAGAATATTACCAAATCTGCCACAATTTTGCAGTTTAAATTCTGGACTAAAAATTGCAGTAGATTTGTAGCAGTCATGTTAGGCTTCATCTTTGGCCCGTTGATGGGCCACTTCAAGATGCATTTCGTTTTTAATTCCTCTTTGCACTTTAAGTATTGTTGTACTTAATTTTATTTTGCATCTTGGAAAATTGTAAGGGAAATATATACTTCCTTGTTTTAATTTTGCAAACTTACCTTGTAATTCTCTTTTGGTTGGTAATATATCCTATACCTATTTCAAGTAAAGAAAAAAGTTTATTTGAATCTTAGATGCCCCGTCTTATAAGAACCTACAACTTGGAAGTTTTAAGATCATGACCATGTGAGACTTATCCTATGGTTACTAGACCAAGTCCCACAGTCTAAGGTGATATAAGGGTTTCATCCAAATGCAAGTGAAGTATAATAAAGCATAAGATAAAGGTGGCCATATTAAGAATATCATTCAATCAAAATTACTTTATAAGGTAATAGTTTGTACAATGCCAATCCCATTAGCTTATAGGGTATTATTCCAACAATCTCCTACTTGCCCTAAAGCCAATGCCCCATGGACTTAAGATCCATCTTCTCAAGATGTCCTTCAAAAACTTTCTATGATAAGGGTTTAGTTACTGGATCTGCTATGTTCTCTTTCAAGGTAACTCTCGACTTGGATGTCGCCTCTATTAATGATCTTTTGGATCAAATGATGTTGCTTTAATATGTGCTTGGATCGTCGATGAGATCTTAGCTCTTTAGTTTGCGCTCTTCCTTATTGCAATACTAGACACTACATTCAACTCTTGAATGAATTTTTCATCCAAACACCCTCATTTGCAGCTTCTGAAGCCACAATATATTCTACCTCTATGGTCAAGTCGGCCATGGTCTCTAGTTTAGAACTTTTCTAGCTTATGACGCTGTTATTAAGGCAAAATATAAATCTAGAAGTAGACTTGAGGTCATGTACATTAGATTGGAAACTAGAATTTGAAAACCCTTCAAGTTTCAATTCTCCATTACTGTACACCAAAAATAAGTTTTTATTTCTTCTCAAGTACTTAGGGATCATTTTATGGCCATCTAGTGACTCCCACTAAGGTTAGATTGAAACCTACTCATAACACTTAGAGAGTGTGCCACATTCGGTCTAGTACATTGAATTACATACATTATGCTTCTTATTACAGAGGCATAGGGTATATGAAACATTTTTTGTTTCTCTTTCTTAGTCTTAGGGGCCATAGACTTGGAGAGATAAATCTTGTGTCCCATGGGAAGAAATCCTCTCTTGGATTCTTCCATACTAAATCTCTTTAGTATCATGTCAATGTATGAGGTTTGGGAAAGCCCCAGTATCCTTCTCGATTTATCTCTATAGATATATATTCTTAGTACGTAGGATATTTCTTCTAAATCCTACATGGAGAATTGAGTAGATAACCATACTTTAGTGCAGTCTAACAGTCCTACCTTATTCCCAATAAGAAGGACATCATCGACGTAAAGCATAATAAACTATACTGAACTCCCACTAGCTTTTTTGTGCACACATGGCTCATACACATTTTTGATAAAGCTAGATGATTTGATTATTTTGTCAAAATGTATGTTCCAACTTCGGGATGTTTGTTTGAGTTCATAAATGGATCTTTGGAGGTTGTAAACCTTTTGCTCGCTCCTCTTGGATGTAAAACCTTATTGTTACTCCATGTAAATTTCTTCTTCAATGTCACCATTCAGGAAAGTAGTTTTCACATCCATTTTCCATATCTCATAGTCATAATATGCAGCTATGGCTAGTAAGATCCAAATGAACTTAGGCATATTGATCAGTGAAAAGATTTTCCCAAAATCAATCTAGGGTCTTTGAGTGTAACCTTGTGCCATTAGTTGCACCTTAAAAGTCACTACTTCTCTATCAACCCCAAGCTTTCACTTATAGATCCACTTGTAACTAATAGGAACTAATTCTTTTGGTAGATCTACTAAAGGCTATAGTTTGTTTGAGTACATGGAGTCCATTTTAGATCTCAGACATCAAAGCAATATCCCGAATCTATATCTGATATAGCTTTCTCATAGGTCTTCAGATCCTTATCCGATTGACCAATCTCATGAAAGAATAGGACATTTTAGGTTGCTTCTTGATCTGATTCAACCTTCTTAGAGATTGTCTACTAGGTTTTTACAATTCTATTATTCCCACTACTTGTGGAATTTCTTGATCGTCTTGAACTTCATCAAGTTCAATGACAACACCTTTTCTATTCAATAGAAATTCCTTTTCTAAAAAGTGGGCTTTCCTCAATACAAACAACTTTTAAGGGATCATAGAAATAATAGCCCATAAACTTTCTTAGGTATCCTACAAACTTGGACAAAGTAGATCTACTATCCAATTTATCCCCTATTATACATCTCATATAGGCAGGAGATCCCCAAACCTTTAGATAGTGGTAAGAGGGTGCTTTACCATGCCATATCTCATATAGGGTTTTTGGTATTGACTTTGAAGGTACTACATTTAGTAACCTTGCAGCTGTTTCTAAGGTGTATCCCCAAAAGGATATAGGTATATTAGAAAACTCATCATGAAACATGCCATGTCTAACACAATACGGTTTCTCTTTTTAGTTACTCCATTAAGTCGGGGTGTGCTAGGTAGAGTCAATTGAGGATAATCCCATTCGCTTTAAGATAATTCACGAACTCGACACTTAAATATTCTCTCCCTTGATATGATTGAAGTGCTTTAATATTAAGTTCTTTTTTCCTTTCTATATTATTATTACACTCTTTGAACTTTTCAAAGGTCTCAGACTTGTACTTCATAAGATACATACATTTGTTCTAACTATGGTTATCAGTGAAAGTGATAAAGTAGGAATAGCCACATTTCTCACTAACTATTAGTGGTCCACAAATGCCCATATGGCTTAAATCTAAAAGACTTATGGATTGCTTCATTTGTCCTACAAATAAAGCCTTGGTCATTCTTCCCTTTAAACAAGATTCACAAGTGGGAAGGTCCTCAATGCCACTAACTCTTAGTGCTTTGCGAGCTTCCAACTTGCTCATCCTATTCTTAGAGATATGGCTAAGTCTTGCATGCTATAGAATGATATCTTCTTGGATATCTAGCTTCTTTTTATTCGTTTGAGCATGCATTAGAGGAGTAGAAAAATCAAGCATGTAGAATCCATTAACTAATGTACCTTGTGCAATTAAGGATCTATTCCTCATTGCTTTCAAATTTCGATTTGATATAGAAAAATCAAATCCTTTATTCTCCAAAATAGAAATAAAAACAAAGTTCTTAACATGATTAGGTCCATAGTAAATTTGATTAACAACAATACAAGAATTTCCTAAGTCTAGTGTTACAATGCCTTGGACCTCGACAGCAACTCTTGCTCCATTTGCAAGGCAGAGGATCATATCCTCTTTGCATAAACTCTTTCTTCTTTCCATCCCTTGTAAGGAGTTACAAAAATGAGAACCACATACAGTACCAAATATATATAAGGAAGAATTAGTTGTCAAATGCACCTCAAAGAAAAACATACCCTTCTCAAGAGTAGATAGGTAAGCTTCGTAGATTCTTTTCCAATGATCCTTTTCACCACAGTAGAAACAATTTGCATCAATTTTAGCCTTCTTATTAACTCTCCTGAAACTCTTCTTAGGTTGCTTCCTTTTTGAGGAAGAACTATTCTTTCTCTTGCCTCCTTTTCTAAGGCTCCTAGGACCCTTCAACTTGGAGAAGGATGCCATCATAAGAGGTTTTTATTTTCTCAT
>JACGDI010002876.1:1566228-1650977 GCA_014898725.1 Jacaranda copaia
ATCTTGGAAGTTAGGTCCAGTGAGTTTATTGGTTTCCAAAATACATGTGAGTGGATTTTTAGTCATTTATTTGTTGAAGATTTTAGAAATCTACATAAGGAAAAAAAAGAGAATTAGCATGTCATTGAGTTTGATATTAAAAATATGTTCATCATCTTTCTAGCATGTTTTTCTCCCACTATTTTATCAAATCCATCACTCCCAAGAAGAATTTAGGAAATCATATTTTCTAGTGAGAATCAAAACCCAAATGACTTGCCAATGGACCCCATGATCAAGTGCCATCCTTAAGCAATCGAAAGGTAAGCAACGTTTTCTAATTATATCTAACGCAGCTCTTGATATATTTTGCCTTACTTTTCATATAGACCCACGTGACTGTGCACCATCTATACAACTAAGTGTTAAGTCAAACCCACCAATCAAACTTTATCTCAATATAGCCTCACAACTTCCCCCATGATCAAGTGCTAATGCATGAGGGTTCCCAAGTTAAAGGTGCATCTCATGCTAAGCGTATGCTCACAACGTTTCTTCTAAGAGTGACCCCCATGACCGAGTTCCATCACAAAAAATCAGTAGCATCATCATGGCATACACTATTAGTGGAAGGCTTGGATTAATTAAAATTCTTTTAATTTGTATCTATTTTAACTTAATATTGAAAATACTTATATGTTCTAAATAGAGGTTTTTACTTGCAAAGATCTCATCATTTTATCTTTTTATTTAGGTTTTTTATACTCTAATCATGTATCTTATACATCAATAAGATATGGAAAGCATAAATAAGTAAATAGCCTAGCATGTGCCTAGGGTGGGATGACCATGAGCCTAACCCAGTGATGCACTTAGAGCCATAAGTGCATTACTTCGGTTGATTTTTAAGTGGGTTGAATTAAACTAAACTATTACATGAGTGTATCCAATACATTCATGGGTCTTCAATTGGCCTCCATGCCTCCATTAGACTCCTTGCTCTATGCAACATTAACATGAAATGGAAATCCTCACCCTTAGAAGTTCTACTCTCATAACTTTTTCAAGATAGAATAAGAGGCATGCAAGCCCATTTAATACAACCCATTTCAACAACTTTGAAATAAATAAAATCAATTTAAAAGGCTCATGATCATCCCTATACATTAATCATTTATTTAACAATTAAATGAATAACAAATAAGCCTAGAATTAATAATTAATTCCATCAATTAAATGCTCATATCATAAACAAATAATTGAACCAAGCATAACACTTATGCCATTAATAGGAGATCAACTTTAACCAATTTTGAAAAGTATTCAAATATGTCAAACATAATTTTGAGGCATTGCACAATACTTGTGCAACCAATGTATGTAGTGCAAAAACTTATTAAGCATTAAAGGAGTTGAGAAAATAATTTAAAGCTCACCAAATACACCTAAAATCGGACTGCTGGGCAGCCCATGTGCACAACATGCACTTGCTACCTAGCCAGCGCCTAGGGGGAGTCAGCAGCCCTGGTCTTTGGAGTTCAAGGCATGCCAAGTCCATTCTCCACTCAACTTTTATGCACCAACAATTTTAGCATATGTTCTCAACATCATAACACATATTTCAGATTAATTTTTTATTCTAAAAACATTTTAAAACTAGAAATAAAAGTTCTCAAACATGCTTTCAAAATAAAAAAAATGAGATTCAAATTCTTCAAGTAATCTCTAACATAATTCCAATCAAATTAGATCCAAAATAGATGAAAACTCTTTTAGCCATAAGCCAACATGCTATATCAACATATAACATTAATTAATGGCAAAACACATTTCAACATTAATCACTAGGAATTAAAACATACTAATTACATGAGTTAACACTTAAATCACAAAATGGCATGCTTTTAATTCATCAATCAAGGTGCCATATATAGATCACCCAAATTACCAAATCCATTAATTGAATTAAGAATATGGTGATATAGATCAATCCATCACATGACTTAATCAACCAAGCAAAATTGAAATCTAAGCATTATTAAGGCTCTAACATCACTTGAAAGCAAGATAGGCACTAGGATCTATAATCAAAAATTTAGAACATGAAATAAATGGTGCCTACAAGCATTACAGGGAACTAATCATGCTTTGAATTCAGATTTAGATAGTGAATTACCTTGATAAGCGAATCTGGAATGAAACAAGTGAACTCTTCACCGATTTTAGATTCTATCTGCTCACAATGTAGTAGAGGAATAGCATCAATCACCCTACCAAATCACCTCCATAAATTCCAAAAACATTAATAAAGATAGCCAACATCTTGGAGATATTCAGTTGAATATTCAAATTAATTGGCCATTTAGATCATCTTGGAGAAATTTGCAAAGTTGAACCTCACACAGAGAGCTCTCTAGAAATAGAGCAAGCCACATGTCTTGCCTCTATTGAGATAGTCCACACACCAATAAAACTTCCTAAATTCTATACTTATGTTCGGTTCTCATGCTTTAACTCATCCTTGACCCCTTAGTAGGTCTTTCAAGTTGATATTGGGTATGAGCTACTAAGCATAAATGTTTATGAGATCCAAGATGGAATCTGAATCTTTGCTTTTGTGAAGGATAAGTATGTCTCTTATGTGTTTTATAATGATTGATTCCTAGAAATCCTTGCGCAAGGTGGTGTGACAATTTAGAAAAGGAGTTTTCCAAAGGTGAGGTCACACAATGGGATCAAATATTGAGATTAAAGATATAGTATCAAGGATATTGAGAAGCCAACAAATATCTTACACTAAGCCTCTTTCAAAAGATAGGAGGCAGAAGGACTATATTTGCATGAAACACGTTGAGCAATGATAGTTTTCTAGAATATTCATTTTGATCAATTCGTTGGGCTCCATGAGCTTCAGGTTAGACATCAACCATGAAGTTTAGGTACTCTTCAATTAATGAGATTAATTAAATTGAGTTAACTAGTTTAAAAAGGGTTTTGAATTAGAATGAGTATAAGATATTCGAAAGTCACAAGGTGTTGTGAGCCCATGTCTAATGAATGGTAGAACCTATTAGGTTACACATAAATTCCAATTAGCTTACTAATAAATGGAGAGAAGTTTCTAAATAGTTAAAAAATGGTGTATCCTAGTGGACCGATTTTCGGGGCCTACTTTGAAAGTTAATTTTGGCTTGATTGATTTAAGTGTTAAGTTGATCAACTAATTTAAGGAGTTAAATTAGACCAATAATTAAGGAGTTAATTATTTGGTGCCAACATGACTATAAATTGGTCAAGTTAACTTTAATGAATTTAGCTTAGGGAGTTAAGCTAGTTTGACTTAATGAGTTAAGTCAAAGGATAATTAATAAAATTAAAGAGTTTAATTTGATTAATTGAGGAAGAATGAATTTTGGAGGGAAGAGTCGGATAATATTTGAGATGGCATCTTAATTAATTTGAAATGAGATTCCAAATGTAATTAAGATGCAAATAAAATTTAAATGAGATTTGGATTTCACATTTTGCCATCTACGCAACCCCACATGGCCACCCCCCTCATGCATTATGTGATGCCAACTTGGCATCACACATTTTTAGCCTCTATATATAGATGTAGAGAGAGAAGGTCGTGTATATGACCAATGGTGTGAAGAATTGGATTCTTCTTTTCTCTCCAAAATATTTACAAGCTAGCATTTCATGTGTTGAAGGCTAAGCTTCTTTCATCTCCCTACCCTAAATCTAGCCTCCATTATCAATTCTTTGGTTTTATTCCAGCTCATGAACTAGAGAATTAGGAAATCTCATAGGTGTGTGGACTATTTCAATAGAGACAAGACGCATACCTTATTTTATTTTTGGAGAGTTCTTTGTGTGAGGTCCAACTTTGTGATTTTATCCAGGATGATTCAGATGGTCAAGATATATGACTAGATATTTTTCAAAGTGTTGTATATCTCCAGTAATTTTTTCAAAATTTTTGAAGGTGATTTGGTCGGGTAATCATCACAATTCTTTCATTGTGCTACGAGCATATAGATTCTAGAACCGGTGAAGTGTTCACAAGTTTCTTCTCAAATTTTCTTATCAAGGTAATCCTCTATCTAAATTTGAATCCAAGGCATGATTAGATCCTTGTTTTGCTTGTAGGCACTAGTTATTTTATGTTTCAAAATTTTAATTTTAGATCCTAGTGCTTATCTTGTTTTCAGAGACATGTAAAAAGCTCCTGAATTGGGTTTAGTATAATCCTATCCCTTAGTCTCATGATGACATTGACAAACTTTAAAAATATCAAGGGCACATAAATACCTTGGCTAAAGTTTATAAGAGTTGAAAAGCAAATGAGGTATGAGAAATTCAAGTCGTTAAAGGAGGCTTTTCAAGCTAAGATGGATGTGAAGTCATGTATAATCTAATATGGTCTAAAGATGATTGGGCTTGGAGAAGTTTTTTCTACTTGGATGTAGTGATCGACAATAATTTAGAAGAAGACAACCACGAAAGGGCAAACCTTTGGCATTTATTTTCTCTTCCAAGTTTGTCAGCCTGAGAGGTGCTAGAAAGGGAAGTAAAAAGAAGAAAAGTTTTTCCTTTATGGGAAAATATCCATTAAAGGCTTCCAGAAGAGTCGAGAAGATTTTAGAGAAAATAGTCGATATTATTTGTTTCTACTTTAGCTAGATAGGCCATTGAAAGTTATTTGCAAGGGATACCTTGCAACCCTTAAGAAGGATATGTACTTTATTGAACTGCATTTTAGGATAAATTCTTCCTCATGGATATATGATATCACATGTGGTTCTTTTATTTGTAAGTTGTTACGAAAAATAGAAAAAAGAATAATACTAAATGATAGGGATATGATCTAATGCCTTGGCAAATAAGCAAGTGTTGTGACCAAAGCTGAAGATGTTTAATAAGTTAGATTTAGAGAATTACTTATTTATATTGGATTTTTGTTACATGTACCATATAATGTTGAGCGTAATATTTCAATTCCCATTTTGGATGGCAACGGATTTGATCCTTCTATATCAAATGGGAGATTGAACGCATTAAAAAAATATATTTTTTAGTTGCTTGTGGTATACTCAACAAAGGATTGGACATATTGGATTCCTAACCATCACTAATGCACCTTCAACGAAGTAAAAAAAATTAAATATCCAAGAAGATGCCATGTTATAACATATACAATTTGGGTGTATTCCTAAAAATAGGATGAACAAGTTAGAAGCTCTCAAAGCACTAAATATTAGTGGCACTGAGAACTTTCCTAGAATTTTTTTTGAAGGAAAAATTGACCAAAACTCCTTTTGTGAGACAATCAAAGCATACTACTAATCCTTTGAATTTGATCTATATGGATGAATGTGGCCTATTAAGAGTTAGTGTGAAAAGGTACTTAGTATTAAAGCTCTTCGATTAAATTAAAGAGGAGAATACTTAAGTAGTGAATTCTTGGATTATTTAAAGGAGAATGGGATTCTCTTTTAATAAACTTCAACCAACGCACCGCAACATAATGGAGTAGTCGAGAGGAGAAATTGTAACTTTTGCACATGGTATATTCTATGATAAGCTTCTTCGATGTGCTTAAGTTCTTTTGGGGATATACCTTATAGAGAGTAGTGAAGTTACTAAGTGTAGTGCCTTTGAAGTTGGTGCCAAAGATGTTGCATGAGATGTGGCATGGTAAAGCACCTCTTACCATTATCTAAAGGTTTGAGGATCTCTCGCCCACATGAGATGGATAGTGGAAGATAAGTTGGATAGTAAATCCACATTATACAAGTTTGTAGGATACCTAAGAGAGTCTATAGGTTATTAGTTTTATGATCCCTTGGGATAAAATTTGTTTATATTGAAGAACGCCACCTTTTTCAAAAAGGAATTTCTATAAGATAGAAAAATCATCGTAACTGAACTTGGTGATGTTCAAGACGATCATCAAATCCCACAAGTGGTAGAAATAAATAAATATCAAAAAACCTCACACACAACCTCTAAGAATGAAAGATCTAATCAAGAAGCAACTTAAAAAGTATGGATTTCTTTCATCAGATGGGCCAATCAGATAATGATCCAAAGACCTATAAGAAAGTTATGTTGGATTTAGACTTAGGACATTAGCTAAATGTCATAAAATCTAAAATGGACTAAATGTATGCCAACAAAGTATAGACTTTGGTAAATCCATTAGAGGGTATAGTTCTCATTAGTTGCAAGTGGATCTATAAGCCAAAGCTAGAAGTCAATGGAGAGGTGACCTTTAAGGTGTGACTAGTGGCAAAAGGTTGCACTTAAAAACTTAGTATTGATTTTGAGAAAACCTTTGCACTAGTCGCAATGCCTAATTCTGTTAAGATTTTACTTGCCATATTTACATACTATGACTATGAGATATGGAAAATGGGTGTAAAAATTACTTTCCTTAGTAGAAACATTGAAGAAGAAAATTATATAGAGCAGCTGCAAGGTTGTACATCCAAAGAGAGTGAACAAATATTTTGCAAACTCTAGAGATCCATTTATGAACTCTAATTGGCATCTCGAACTTAGAACATATATTTTTTGATAAGATAGTCAAATTGTTTGGCTTTGTCAAAAAGGGGTATGAACCTTGTGTGTATAAAAGGTTAGTGGAAGTAATATATAGTTTATTGTGCTTTATGTCGATAACATTTTTCTCATTGAAAATGGAAAAGAAATATTAGAGTGTACTGAAGTATAGTTATCTACATATTATGAAGGATTTGAGAGAAGCATTCTACGTATTAGGAATACATATTTACAGAGATAGATCGGGGAGGATGCTGGGGCTTTCCCAAATACCATACATTGACAAGATACTAAAGAGGTTTAGTATGAAAAAATCCAAGAAAGGATTTTTTGCTTTGGAATCTTCATCTGTCCAAGTCTATAGCCTCTTAAACAGATGACGAGAGATATAGAATGTTTCACATACCTTATATGTCCACGATATGAAGCATATTATATGCTATTCAATGTATTAGACCAAATATGGCACACTTACTAAGTGTGATGAGTAGGTTCTAATCTAATCCCAATGAGAGTCATCAAATGGTTGTGAAAGCAATTCTTAAGTACATGAGAAAGATTAAGGGTTTATTTTTGGTATATGGCAATGGAGAATTAAAACACCTAAAGTTTTTGGATTTTGGTTTCCAATCTAATGTAGATGACCTAAAATCCACTTTTGGAAATATATTTTGCCTGAAATGTGGCTTGGTATGTTAGAAGAGTTCCAATAAGACACCACAGTTGGAATAAAACCCTATAAGCTAATGAGATTGGCCTTGTGCAAACTATTACCATGTAAAGCAATCTCGATTGAATGATATTCTCTATATGGTCAACTATATCTTATGCTTTATTATACTTCACTTGCATCTAGATGAAGCCTTTAGATCACCTTAGATTGTGGGACTTAGTTTGGTGACCATGGAATAAGTCTCACATGATCGTGATCTTAAAGCTTTCAAGTTATAGGATCATATGAGACAGGGCATCTAAGATTTGGATAGACTTGCACTAATAATGCATAAATCTAAAGGTTGAAGATTGCTCAATTCCATGAGCAACTATATGAGATACGAGTATATGTTAGTGGGTATTTGTTAGAGAATAAGGTACTAAAGAACCACCAAAGAATTAACTAGATAGTCTAAGTGGCAAGTTGATAGTGGCTAATTCTTCTACTTATGCTAGCGCATATTATGAGTCCTTTAACATAAGAATTCATGGTAACCTAGTGTTTGATTCTCAGGCTTTGACTAATCCTTGACCACTTAATGGGTCTTTCAGGTTGAGATTTAGTATAGAGGTTTGTGAGATCCAAGAAGGAATCTAACTCCTCATTATTGTGAAGGGCGAGTACATTTTCTATGTGTTCTATAATTATTGATTCCAAGAAATTCTTGCGCAAGGTGGTGTGATAATTTGAGAAAGGAGTTTTTCAAAGGTGAGGTCATACAAATGGATTCTAATATTGAGAATAGAGATATAGTATCGAGGCTAATGGGGAGCTGTCAAATATCTTGCTTTACGTCTTTTTTGGGAGATAGGAGATAAAATAACCATATTTCCATGGCACGCGTAGAGCAATGATGGTTCTCTAGAATATTCATTTTAGCTAATTAGTTGGGCTCTATAAGCTTGAAGTTGGACATCAACCATGGAGATTGGGTACTCTTCAATTAATGATATTAATTGAATTTAGATGACTAATTTAAAAGGAGTTTTAAACTAGAATGAACATAAGATATTCAAAAGTCACAAAGTGTTGTGAGACTATGTCCAATGAATGGTAGAACCTATTGAGTCACACATAAAATCCAATTAGGCTCCTAATTAATGGAAAGAATTTTCTAAGGAGTTAGAAAGAGATCCTTCTATCCTAATGGATTGAATTTTGGTGCCAAGTTTAAAGGTCAATTTTAGCTTGATTGATTTAAGTGTTAAATTGTTCAACTAATTTAAGGAGTTAAATTAGATCAATAATTAAGGAGTTAATTATTTGGTGCCAACATGACCATCAATTGGTCATGTTAACTTAAAGAGTTAAGTTAAAAATTAAGTTTAAAGAGTTAAGCTAGTTTAACTTAAAAAGTTAAGTCAAAGAAAAATTGATTAAATTAAAGAATTTAATTTGATTAATTAGGAGGAATGCATTTTTGGAGAGAAGACTCAAATGAGATTTGAGATGGCATCTTAATTTATTTGAAATGAGATTCCAAATGTAATTGAGATGTAAATGAAGTTCAAATGAAATTTAGATTCCCTTACCACTTTGGCATCTTGGCCGCTCCCCCTTCATGGAATATATGATGCCACCTTGGAATAACATAAATCCACATCTTTATATAGATATAGTTTGGTACTCAACCAGAGAGAGAAAGTGGTGTGTAAATGGTGTGAAGAATTAGATTCTTCATTTTTTCCTCCAAAAATTAACCCCTTGTGCAAGCTAGCATTTCATGTGTTGAAGGCTTAGCTTTTCATTCCTCCTCTTACCAATTTTTGGCCTTTTTCATCCCTAATTCTCTGGTTCTATTCCAACTTATGAATTAGATAATTAAGAAAGTTTTATTGGTGTGTGGATTGTCACAATAGAGGGAAGATATGTGGCTTGCTCTATTTCTAGAGAGCTCTTTGCGCGAGGTCCAACTTTGTGAATTTCTCCAGGATAATCCAAATGGCTAATTGGTCTGAATGTTTGATTGAAGATTCTCCAAGGTGTTTTCTATATTTAGAAATTTTTTGAAATTTTTGTAGGCAATTTGGTAAGGCAATCGTTGCATTACCTTTCCTATGCCACAAGCAAATAGAATCTGAAATCGGTGAAGAGTTCACTTATTTTATTATGGATTTTCTTATCAAGGCAATCCTCTATCTAAATCTGAATCCAAGGCATGATTAGATCCTTGTAATTTTTTTAGGCTCTAGTTATTTCATGTTTTAAAGTTTTGATTATAGATCCTAGTGCTTATTTTGCTTTCAACCACAACCTAGATAACCACTAAGGTGAAATATATTGTGGTTTTGGAAACCAAAAAATGAAGGTGTTGGATTAAAACATCATCTAAGAGTTAAATGTAGTGCTTAATGTTCATGAGCTTACGATTATCTTTGGAAGACAATTTTGGACTTGAGCCAAGATCTCATCAATGATCCAAGCACAGTAAAAGTTTTACATTTGTTACATGATATCAATTAATAGAGGTGATAATACGGTGGATAAAGTTGCCTCTGAAGAGAATTTAGCAGAACTACTATCAAAACCTCTAAAAGGAAACAATTTTTGAAGAACATCTTGAGAAATAGGGATTGGCTTTAAGGTAAGTGGGAGATTGTTGGAATAGTGCTTGGCAAGCTAATTGGATTGGCTATGTAAAACTATTTCCTTGTAAAATAATCTTGATTAAATGATATTCTCAATATGACCATCTTTATCTTATGCTCATTATTTCTTCACAAGTATTTGGGTAAAGCCCTTAGATCACACTAGACTCTAGGACTTGGTCAGTTCACTTGGTTGTGATTATGAAATAAGTTATACATGATCGTGATCTTAAACCTTCCAAGTTAGTGGATCTTGTAAGATAAGGCATCCAAAATTCAGATAGACTTGCACTAATAATGAATCAATCTAAGGGTTGGATGTTGCCCCATTCCATAGGCAATGCCATATGAGATACAGATACATGCTAGTGGGTGCATGTTAGAGAACAATGCATTGAAGACCTATCAAAGAACCTACTAGATAGCTAAAGTAGCATGTTTTCCAACTTACGCTAGTGTATATTATTAGTCATCTGACTTGAGGATTCATGGTAACCTTGTTTCTGATCCTCATGTTTTGACTCTTGCTTGGTCACCTAGCGGGCCATTTAGGTTGAGAATGGGTATGTGCTACTTAGCATGGAGGTTTGTGAGATCTAGAATGGAATCTAACTCTTTATTTTTGTGAAAGACGAGTGCATCTCCTATGTATTCTATAATGATTGATTCCAAGAAATTCTTGTGTAAGGTGGTGTGACAATTTGTAAAAGGAGTTTTTCAAAGATGAAGTTACACAAAGGAATCAAACATTGAGAATAGAAGCATAGCATCGAGGCTACTGAAGAGCCGAATAATATCTTGCCTAAGCCTCTTTTAGGACAAAAGAGACGGAAGGCCCATATTTGCATGGTACGCATAGAGCTACAATCATTCTCCATGAGCATTCATTTTAGCCAATTAATTTAGCTCCATAGGCTTGAGGTTGGATATCGACCACAGAGATTAGGTATTCTTCAATTAATGAGATAATTGAATTACGTTGATTAGTTTAAAAGTGTTTTAACTAAAATAAATATAAGATATTCAAAAGTCACAAAGAGTTGTAAGCCCATGTCCAATGGATGGTAGAACTTGTTGGGCCTCACATAAAAGCCAATTTGATTTCCTACTTGATGGATAAATTTTCAAAGTGTTAGAAAGTTGTTCTTAGTAAGCTGATTTTCAGGTGATCAATTTGAGGATCAATTTTAGCTTGATTAATTTAAATGTTAAATTAATTAATTAAGGAGTTAAATTAGATCAGTAATTAAGGAGTTATTTATTTGGTGCTAAATAATCTTCAATTGATCAAGTTAGCCCTAAGCGTTAAGCTAACTAATTTAAGCTTAAAGAGTTAAGTCAAATGTTAATTAATTAAATAAAGTGTTTAATTTAATTAACAAGAAGAATATTTTTTGGAAGAAAAATTCCAATGAAGAGTTCATTTGAGTTGGCATTTTAATTAATTTGGAATTAGATTCCAAATTAAATTGAAATACACATGAAATTCAAATGAGATTTGAATTTAAATTTGCTACCTTAGCTTGCACGTGGTTGCCCCCTTTGAGGAAGCTGTGATGACACCGTCCTCACTTTATATATAGATATAGAGGTGAGAGGATTCAACATTTGCACAATTGGTGTGAAGAATTAGATTATTTGCATTTCTCTCCAAAAACCTCTCTCAAAGCATTGCCTCATTTGTTAAAACTTTGCTTTCTCTTTTTCTTCCAACCTGAAAATTGGCCTCCATCATAGTGTTTCTACTCTCTTTATCCAGATAAAATTGAGATGAAATTGGAAGATCAATTGGTGTGTGAATAATTACAATAGAGGTAAAACATTTGGTTTGCTTGCCTTGGAGATCCACTATGCAGAGCAACAATTTTGGTGAATTTTTCTAAGGAGATCCAAGTTGAGTTTTAATCTAAATTTTTGATAGGATTTTCATCATTGAGTGGCAAAGGTTCAAATTTAATATCATGATTTTTGGAGATTTTGAAGCCAGCAAAAAGTTACCGATTCCCTACTATGTTGGTTTCTAGTAGATTCTAGCTTCGTGAATTGTTCACAATTTTCTTCTTGGAAATTTGCTTGTCAAGGTATTCCTCTTACCAAATCTAGATCTATAGCATTAATTATTGGATGTATTAATTCATATTTTTGACCCCTTGTTGCTTGAGTTGCCTAGTTAATTCATATTTTGGATGTATTAATTATTGGATCCTAGTGTTACTCTTGCTTTTAATATGGTTATCAGTTGGTCAAGTTAATTTAAAGGGTTAACAATTACTAGTTTAACGAGTTAAGCTAATTGACTTAAAGAGTTAAGTGAAGTTTAATTAATTAAATTAAAATGTTTAATTTAATTAAAGTGAAGATTTATTTTTGGAAGGAAAATTCAAATGAAAAGTTCATGTTGTGTGGCATTAGAATTTATTTGGATGATATTTCATGAGATGAAATAAAGATTCCAAATGAAATTCAACTACACATTAAATTCCTATACAACTTGCTTGCAAGTTGGCAGGCAAGCGGCACCCCCTTTTGAGAGGTGTGATGCCACCTAAGCATCACTTCATCTCTCTATCTATATATAGATATAAAGAGCGGCGGCAAATAGTATGTGATGCAAACATTTTGCATCTAAGTGTTAGATTCTCATTTTCCATCTCTTTTGTGATTCTCTCATGAGTTGAGGCTTCACACTTTTCTTCACCTCTTTCCTCTCATATTTTATAGCTAATGTAGGCAGAATTAGACTATCTATTGGTGTGTGGATCTTATCATTAAAGGCAATACATTTAGATTGCTTTGCTTTTGGAGATCCTCAGTTTGGGCTGTAAATTGGTGCATCCATTGGAGGTCTTGCCAATTGAGTTTTGATGTGAATTTTGAACTAGAGATTCTTTAAAGAGTTTGCAAAATTTTAGTCCAAGTTTCACACTAATCCAAGATGATTTGGCTAGGTAAAGGTTGCTCACACTATGATCCATTGGAATTGCTTTTGAAGTAATATTCTTACCTTAATATAGATTAACATGAATTAGATCCTTGTGGTGGTGAAAATCATATTAGATTTCAGTTTTTAAATGTTTTAAATTAGATCCTTGGCTTAAACCTTTCTTCAAGTGGTGTTAGAGCCTAAATTGATGATTTAATTTAGGTTTTTGATTGATTGATTTATTGGAATAGTGCCTTGCAAGCTAATAGATTAGGCCTTATGAAAGCTATTTCCTTGTAAAAATAATCTTGATTGAATGATATTCTTTATATGGTCATCTGTATATTATGCTTTGTTTTACTCAACTAGCATTTAAATAAAGCCCTAAAATCACTTATGACTACAGGACTTGGTTTGGTGATCATGGAATAAGTCCCACACGATCGTGATCTTAAATCTTTCAAGTCATAGGATATTAAGAGATGGGGCATCTAAAATCCAGATAGACTTGCACTAATGATGCATAAATCTAACTATTAGAGATTGCACTATTTCATGAGCAACTGTATGAGAATGGGTGCATGTTAGTTGGTGCTTATTAGAGAACAAGGTATGAAGACCTACTGAAGAATCCACTAGATAGCCATAGTAGCAAGTCGGTAGTGGTTAGTTTTTCTGCTTATACTAGTGCATACTATTAATCCTCTGACTTGAGGATCCATGGTAACATTATGTCTGGTCTTTATACTTTGACTCTTCTTTCACCACTTAGTGGATCTTTCGGGTTGCGATTAGGTATGAGGTACTTGGCATGGAGGTTTGTGACATCTAAGATAAAATTCGACTCCTTGCTATTGTAAAGGGTGAGTACATCTTGTATGTATTTTATAACAATCAATTCCCAAAAATCCTTATGTAAGGTGGTGTGACAATTTGGAAAATAAGTTTTCCAATGGTAAGGTTACACAAAGGGATTAAACATTAAGAATAGAGACATAGTATCAAAGCTATTAAAGAGTGAACAAATATCTTACCTTAAGTTTTTTTTCAAGAGATAGAAGACGAAATGACCATATTTGTACGGTACAGTAAAGCGATGATAGTTCTCCAGAATATTCATTTTGGCCAATTAGCTAGGCTCCATGGGTTTGAGGTTGGACATCGACCATGGAGATTGGGTGCTCTTTAATTAATGAGATTAATTAAATTGAATTGATTAGTTTAAAAGTAGTTTTAGACATTGACCATGGAGTTTAATTGAATTGAATTGATTACCCCTTTTAAAAAAAGCTTAAAAGAAGCATTAATTGTATTAATGCTTGTTTTGAAGATCTACTTGAACAGAATCCAATTTGGTGAATTTCTACAGAGAGTTCCTGATAGAGTTTTGATCTAAAGTTTTTATAGTAAGTTCTTCAAAGTGTTAAGAAGATCCAATAATTTTCTTGAAATTTTTATAGGAGTTTTAGTTGGGCTATTTTTGCACTCTTTTAGCTGTGCCAGCCGCAGATCGTTTCTAGAACTATGAAGAGTTCACAAGTCTCTCATTGGATTTTTCTTTTGAAGGTAATGCTCTCACCAAATCTAAATCCCTAGCATGATTTGATCCTTGGTATGCTTGTAAGTACTAGTTAATTTCAAACTTTTGAAGTTTTGATAATTGGATCCCAGTGCTTTGCTTGCTTTCATGATTCATGTAATAGATTGATTTAGATCTCCAAATACTTGATCCACTTTATGGATTGGAGTGTTTGGATGGTGACACATATTTCTCCTTTGCTTGATGAATTGAAATCATGCTAGTATGTGTTTTAAGTGTTAATTCATATGATTATCATGTTTTGATTCATAGTTTCTAATGGTGAATATTGATTTTGCATTAGTCGATGTTATATTGTAATGTAGCATGAAAATTTGGCTTTAAGGTATTTTGATCATTTTTGGATCCAATTGCCTAGGTGTTAATTTGAGTTAATTGGAAATATTTGATAAATGTTGATTCTCGCTTTTGATTGATTTTTGAAATATGTTTGAGCACTTTAATTTCCGGTTTTTAAAGGTTTCATATGGTTTGGAGTGGCAAAAACACAAAATGGTGCTTAAATGGTTGGTTGGTGTGAGGTGTGGCAAGGTTGCCACCTTGCCTAGCAACAGCTAGGCACAATCATGGGTGTCACTCTTTAACCCATTTTTGTACTATTTTGATGATTTTGGCGTTTCCAACTTGACTATTTCATCCTTATTTTAATGAACAAATATTTTGTAAGTGTTCAAAGTAATGTTGGACACTTTTGAATGCTTTTAAAATCTTGTTCAAGTTAATCTTCAATTGTTGCAAAAATGAGATGCATAAATGTTATACTTATTTTTGCTTGATCCATTTTTGTTTATGAGATATGCATTTAATTATTGGAATTAAATGTCAATTATTGATTAATTTATTGTTCATTTAAATGTTGAACGGATGATGAATGATAGGGATGATCATGAGCCTTTAATATTGATTTTAATTGTTTGAAGTTGTTCAAATGGATTATATTAAATAGCTTTGGTTGCCTCTTTGTTTTATCTTGTAAAAATTATGAGAGTAGAATCACTATGAGTGACAATTTCTTTCTCTTGTAAATGTTACAAGGAGCAATGAAGACCACTGGAGGCTTGAAGACCCAAGGATATATGGGGATACACTTATGTAATAGCTTAGTTTAATCAACCTACTTAAAATCAACCGAGTGATACACCTACAGCTCTAAGTGCATCACTTGGTTAGGCTCATGGTTATCCCACCCTAGGAGCATGCTTGGTGTATTTACATTTTTGGTGTGAAGAATTAGATTCTTTGCAATTTCCCTCCAAAACCATCTTGCAAGCATGCATTTATGTACTGAAAGCTTTGCTCTCTTCTTCCTCTTTCCAACCTAAAATTGGCCTCCACCATTGTTGACTAGAGATTTTGGAAGATCTAATTGGTGTGTGGATCATAACAATAGAGGCAAGGAATTTGACTTGCTTGATTTTGGCAATCCACCTGCATGGAGTCTGATTTCGCAATTTTCTATAAGGAGTTACAAAAGGAATTTTGATCTGAAATTTTAATAGAGTGTTCGTCAAGTTGTTGAGAAGTGCCAGTTATTTTTTTAGAATTTTTTGAGGAGTTTCGGTTGGGTGATTTTTGCACTCTTCCAACTGTGCCAGCAGTAGACAGTTTCTGCACTAGCGAAATGTTCACTAGCTTTTCCTTGGATTTCACGTCTCAAGTTAATGCTCTCACTAAATCTGAATCCATAGCATGATTAGATCCTTGTTATACTTGTAAGCATTAGTTAATTTTATGCTTTTGAAATTTTGATAATTGGATCCAAGTGCCTCACTAGCTTTCACTATAAGTGAAAGCTAAGAATTGATGGAGAGGTAATGACCTTTAAGGCATGACTAGCGGCAAAAGGTTACACTTAAAGACCCGTTATCAATTTCAAGGAAATATTTCATTAGTTGCAATGCCAAACTCTATTTGTATTTTACTTGCTGTAACCACATATTATGACTATAAGATGTGGCAAATGGATGTGAAAACTGCTTTTCTCAATGGTAACATTGAAGAAGAAATTTATATGGAACGACCATAAGGTTTTACATCCATAGTGAGTGAGCAAAAGGTTTGTGCATTCCAAAGGTCCATTTATGGACTCAATCAAGTGTCCAAAAGTTGGAACATACATTTTGATATGCCAATCAAATTGCTTAGCTTAGTCAAAAATATATATGAACCTAGTGTGTACAAGAAGGCTAGAGGGAGTAGTATACAGTTTATTGTGCTTTATGTCGATAATATTCTTCTCATTGGGAATAAGAGAGAAATGTTAAAGTGTACTAATGCATAGTTTTCTATTCAATTCTCCATGAAGGAATTGGGAGAAGTATCCTACATATTGGGAATACATATCTATAGAGATAGATTGAGGAAGATGCTGGGGCTTTCCCAAACTCCGTACACTAACAAGATACTGAAGAGGTTTAGTATGAGAAATCCAAGAGGGGAATCTTCTTTATGTGACATGGCATTTTTTTTTCCAAGTTTATGGCCACTAAGACTAACAACGAGAGATAAAGAATGCCTTACATACCTTATGTGTAAGCTATTAGGAGCATAATATATGCCGCTCAATGTAGAAGACCAGATGTGGCATAGACTCTAAGTGTTACAAGCTGTTTCCAATCCAACCTTGTGGAAAGTTACTGGATGGCCGTGAATATAATTCTTAAGTACTTGAGAATGATGAAGGACTTGTTCTTGGTATACGATAATGGAGAATTAAAACTCGAAGGGTTTTTAGATTCTAGTTTCCAATTTAATGTAGATGACCTAAAATATATCTCTTTATTTATATTTTGCCTTAATAACAGTGCGGTGAGTTAGAAGAGTTTCAAGCGAGACACCATAATTGATTCAACCACTAAGGTGAAGTACATTGCAACTTTGATATCATTTGATCTAGGAGATCATTGATAGAGATGACATCTCAGTAGGGAGAGTTTCCTCGAAAGAGAATATAGCAGATCCATTGACTAAACCCTTATCGCAAAGGTCTTTGAAAGACATCCTGAGAAGATGGGTCTTAAGACTATGGAAAATTAGTTTTAAGGCAAGTGGAAGATTATTAGAGTAGAGCCCTTACATGTCAATTAGAATGGCATGTAAATTATTTCACCTGTGATACAATCTTGATTGAATGATATTTATTAAATGGATATCTTTATCTTATGCTCATATTTACTTCACTAGCATTTGGTTAATGCCCTTAGATCACACAAAACTATAGGATTTGGTCAATACACTCAGTGATGATCATGAAACAAGTCTCACACGGTTGTGATTTTAAATCTTCTATGTTGTAGGGTCTTAAAAGACAGGGCAACTATGATTTAGATAGACTTACACTAACAATGCAAAAATTCAAGGAGTTGGATGTTGCTCTATTTCATGAGCAATGTCATATTAGATATCGTTGTATGTTAGTAGGTGCCTGTTAGAGAATAAGGCACTTAAAACCTACCCAGAGAATCAGTAGATAACTTAGGTGGCAAGTTAGTAATGCCAAGTTCTCCAACTTACGCTAGTGCATATAATTAGTCCTTTGGCTGAGGATCCATGATAACCTTGTATTTAGGTCCTCATGCTTTAATTCTTCCTTGGTGACATAGTAGGTTGCTAAGGTGAAGATTGATTATGAACTACTTAAACATGGTGGTTTGTGAGATCCAAGATGGGATCCAACTTCTTGTTGTAATTTAATTAAAATGGAGAATTGATTTTGGAGGAAAAATTCAAATAAGGAGTTCATTTAGTATGGAATTAGAATTTATTTAGATGACATTTCATGAGATCAAATAAAGATTCCAAATGAAATTCAAATGCACACAAAATTCAAATTCACATGCCAACTTGTAAGGCCAAATTAGCAGTCACCTTGCGAAAGCTATGATGCTACCCTGGCATCACGCCATCCTCTCTCTACATATAGATATAGAGAGGGGTGGCCAGCATGTATGCTTCACATTACATTCCATGTGAATTAGATCTAAGAATTTGATTCTTTCTTTTTCTCTCCAATTCCAAGTGTTACCTCATGTGTTGAAGCTTCACTTCTCTTCTTCTCCCACCTCCAATTCCTGACTTCACCTTTGCATATTCTCTTATTTATAACCAACTAATATTTAGGAGAATCAAATATAGTATTGGTGTGCAGATCTTAATGTTAGAGGCAAGAAAATTGGATTGCTTGCCTTTGGAGATCCAGTTTCTGTTAGCAACTTGGAGGCAGTTCTAGGGGACCTTTCCGAGTTCTGATTCATCTTATTTTTGGACTGTAGATCTTTTAAGGTGTTGAGAAGTTTCAGTTAAATTTTCAGCTCGAGCAAAAATTATTTGGTTGGAGAAATTCAGTCGCTACTCTGCTGCACCGCTCGAAGGCAGATTTAAGGAGTTGAAGTGCTTCTTCTAGCTTCCTCCGATTTTGAGCAAAACAAGATAATCCTCATACCAAATATGAATCAATGGCATGTCTAGATCCTTGTTATCATTTGTAGCCTAGTTAATTTGCATTTTTAGTGCTTTGATTATTGGATCCTATAGCTGCATGTGACTTCATAGACTTGGAAAAGCTTTTCAAATTTGGTCGTAGTAATGGACAATGATCTCCATGAGGATTTGATCTGCACATTCTTGCTGAGTTTTATTGATCAAAGTGTTGATTAAGATAGAGACTTCCATGAAAAGGGCATACCATTAATGCTTGTTTCCCTCTCCAAGTCTATGGGCCCAAAGGCTACTAGAAAGGGAGGTAAAAGGAAGAAACGTTCTTCCTCCAAGGGAAAGCAACTGTTAAAGGCATCCAACGGAATGAAGAAGATTATGAGAATACAATTGATATTACATGTTTCTACTTTAGTGAGATAGGCCATTGGAAGCGGTATTACTAGGAATACCCTACAACCCTTAAAAGGGTATGTACTTTATTAAAGTGCATTAAAGGATAAATTCTTCCACATGGATATATGATATCATATGTGGTTCTGATCTTTGTAATTGTTATAAAGAATAGAAAGAAGAATAAAAGTTAGTGATGGAGGTATGATCCAACGCCTTGGCAAATGAGCAAGAGTTGCTACCAAAGTCGAGTGGTTATAATAAGTTAGACTCAAGGAACTCCATACTTGTATTGGACCTTTGTTATTACGTAACATATATTATTGAGTACATTATTTCAATTCCCATTTTGGATGGCATATGATTTGATTATTTTACATCAAATGGGAGATTGAAAGCATTAAAGAATGGGCTCTTTAGTTGCTTATGGTACACTTGACAAAGGATTGTACATTTTTGGATTTCAACCATCACTAATGCACATTCAACAAAGTAAAAGGAAAATTAGATAACCCAGATGATACCATCTTATGGCATGCAAAACTTAGACATATCTATAAAAATAGGATGAACAAGTTAGAAGCCCCCAAAGCACTAAATGTTAGTGGCATTAAGGACTTTCTTACTTATGACCAAAGCTCTTTTTGTAGGAAAAATAGCGTGAACCACAAGCCTTTCAAATTTGATCTCTATGGATGTTTGTGGCCTATTTAGAGTTAGTGGAAGTGGAGGCTATTCTAACTTTATCACCTTTACCAATGATCATACTTAGTTTGAACACATGTATCTTATGAAGTGCTAATCCAAAGCTTTTTAAAAAGTTTAAAGAGTATAGAAATGAAATGGAAAAGAGAAAGGGACTTAGCATCAAAGCTCTTCATTTGGATTGAACAAGATAATACTTACGTACTGAATTCTTGGATTATCTAGAGGAAAATGAGATTCTCTCTCAATAGACCCTACCCAACAAACCTCAACTTAATGGAGTAGTCGAAAGGAGAAATGGTAGCCTGTTGGACATAGTACATTCCATAATGTGCTTTTTTTTTATGAGCTCAGAACGTTTTGGGGATATACGTTAGAAATGGCGGCAATGTCACTAAGTGAAGTACCTTCAAAGTTAGTGCTAAAGACACCACATGATATGTGGTATGGCAAAGCACTCTTTTACACTTTTCTAAAAAGTTTGGGATTATTTTGCTTACGTTAAGGGGGTAATAGGAGACAAGTTGGATAGTAGATCTATTATATGCAAGTTTATGGGACACCCAAGAGAGTCTTTGGATTATTACTTTAATGATCCCTTGGAACAAAGGGTGTTTGTCTTAAGGTATGCTACTTTTTTGAAAAAAATAATTTCTATTAGATAGAAATGGCGTTGTTGTAGAGCTTGATAGAGTTCATAATGATCATCAAATCCCACAAGTGGTGGAAACAAATGAATATCAAGAGCCTTATATCCAACCTCTTGTTATAATATTACCCAGCAAGCTAATTAGATTGGCATATACATTATTTCATTTGTGATATAATCATGATTGAATGATATTTCTAATAAATGGCCATCTTTATCTTATATTTTTATTACTTCATTAGCATACAGTTGAAGGCCCTAGATCACACAAGACTACAAGACTTGGTCATGCATTGGGGGGTGATCATGGAATAAGTCTTACATGGTTGTGATCTTAAATATCCCAGGTTATAGAATCATATGAGATAGGACATCTAAGATTTAGATATGGTTGCACTAATGATGCATAATCCAAGGGTTAGATGTTGCTCCATTCGATAAGCAAGTTGTGTGTTATATGGGTGCATGTTAGTAGATACTTGTTAGAGAACAAGGAATATGAGACCCCCTAGAGAATCTATTAGATAATCATAGTGGCTAGTTCTCCAACTTGCACTAGTGCATATAATTAGTTTTTTAACCCGAGAATTCATTATAACATTATATTTAGGTTCTTATGTCTTGACTCCATCTTGGCCACCTATTGGGCATTCCAGTAGTAATTGGGCATGAGTAACTTAGACAAGGAAATCAATGAGATCTAAGATGGGATCCGACTCGTCATCTCTGTGAAGGGTGAGTACACCTCCTATGAATTCTATGATGATCAATTTCAAAGACTCCTTGGCCAAGGTAGGGTGATAATTTAGAAAATCAATTTTCCAAAGATGAGGTGACAAGCTAAAATTGAACATTAAGAATAGATGTATAGTATCAAGGCTATTCAGAAGCAGATAAATATCTTACATTAGGCCTCTTTTATGGAGATAGAAGATGAAAGGACTGTATTTGTATGGAATGCGTAGAGCTAGAATAGTTCACCAAAAGTATCATTCGACCAATTATTGGGCTCCACAGGCTTGAAGTTGGACATCAACCATGGAGATTGGGTACTCTTCAATTAATAAAGATTAATTGAATTCAGTCGGTTAGTCTAAAGAAGTTTAAACTAATATGAATATATAATACTCTAAATTCACAAAGATTGTGAGCCTATGTCCAATATTTGTAGAACCTAATAGGTCACACAAAAAATCCAATCGGCAATCCTAAATATCGAGGGGAATTTTCTAAGTGTCAAAAGGATTCCATGGTGGCTGAAAATTAAGGGAATCAGTTAACATAAATTTTGGTCTTCTCGGCTTGATCAATTTAATTGTTAAATTGATTTATTTAATTTAAGAAATTAAATTAAGTGTTAGATTAATTTGGTGCCTCATGATCATCAATTGGTCAAGTTAACTTTAGTTGTTAAGTTAACAAAATCTAGCTTAAAGAGTTAAGCTAGTTGATTTAAAGGTCAAGTCAAAGTTTAATTAAATTAAAGTGTTTAATTTAATCAAAATGAAGAATTGATTTTGGAGGGAGAATTCAAATGAAATGTTCTTTTGGTGCTGAATTAGAATTTAATTAGGTATACATTTCGTGAGATGAAATATAGATTCCAAATTAAATTCAAATTTAACACAAATTAACATGTAACTTGCAAGATACTTGCAAGTTCGCATGTTTAGGTGGCACCCTACCTTGAGGAGGGTGTGATGCCACCTTGGCATCATGCCATATCCACTCTATCGATCGATATAGAGAAGGGGGCATTTAGCACAAAAAGAAAAACACACATTTTGTGCATCTAAAAATTAGAACAAAAATTCCCTCCAAAAGTGAATCTCTCATGAGTTGAGGTTTCACTCTTTTCTTCGCCTCTCTCACCATTTTTGGCCTCTTGCCAACTCTCTTTCTCTTTGATTTTTCCAGATAAATTAAGGAGAAAAGGATCGTCAATTGGTGTGTGGACTATAACATTATAGGTAAGATGAATTTTGGATTGCGTACTTTGGTTATCCTTTGTTCCTGTAGTGAGGTTCTAGATTCTATTCGAGGTATTTCTGAAGGATTTAGGTGCTAAAATTTTTATTGGATGTTATCTATCGAGTTGGTTAAATTTTGGCCTAGATTTTGCTTAATTCCAAGGCAATTGCTTGATCTAAAGTTGATCACACTCTGCTACACCAGAAGCAGTTTGCCTTCGGGAATCAAAGCTCTACTTTGCGTTTTTGGTTAGATTTTTCTTGAAGGTGGCAATAATACCTTAATCTATTATATAAATATGGTTCAAATCCTTAGATTGGTGTAATCTAAGTTGGATTTCAATTTTGAAATGTTTTAAATTGGATCGTTAGCATTACACCTCTTTCAAGTGGTATCAAAGCCTAATTTCATGCTATATTTTAGATTTTCTTTTGATTGATTCATGTGATGAATTGATCTAGATCTTCAAACACTTGATCTAATTCATAGATTGGAGTGTTTGAATGATGATGTTTGTGGCTTCTTTGATGATGAATAGATATTATGTTAATGTGTGTTTTGATTGTTAATTCATATGTTAGTGTAATTTGATTCATGATTATCTAATGTTAAATATTGATTTAGCATTGGATTATGTTATATGTTGATATAGCATGTTTTAATTTGGCCTTAATATATTTTGGTCATTTTTTGATCCAATTAGATTGGATTTAATTGGAGATTTTTGGGAGAATGTGTTTCTCACTTTAATTTGATTTTTGAAGCATGTTTGAGCTCTTATAATTTCAGATTTATAAACTATTTTAGATCTGAAATTGCATCTATATTGTGTGGAACTAATGTTTAGAAGTTGTTCTAAACGTTTGGTGCACAAAAGGTTTAGCAAAATAGTGCAAAAGTCACCTATCACCCATAACTGAACCGCTACCCGGCCTGGCCGAGTGCTATTCAGCTGTGGGAGCACCTTTTGTGCACCTGTTGTGTGGTTGTGAGCCCATCCTAGACGGGTAGTGTGTTGGTCAAGGTCTTGGCTTAATTTTGGCTCCTTTTTGTGATGAAAAATGTATTATTTCACACATAATGGATGTACAAGTGTTGTGCAAGCTCTCAAATCTATGTTTGACATATTAATGCTTTCTTAAATCTTGTTAAAGTTAATCTCCAATTGTGGCAAAAATAGGATGCATAAATGTTATGCTTGTTTTTGCATGGCTAATTAATTATTTATATGATAAGCATTTAATTGTTGGAATTGATTTTCAATTCTTGGATTATTGTTACTCATTTAATTATTAAATGAATGATGAATGAATAGGGATGATCATGATCCTTTAGCATTGATTTTATTTATTTCCAGTTGTTGAAATAGGTTGTATTAAATGGGGCTTGCATGCCTTTTGTTCTATCTTGCAAAAGTTATGAGAGTAGAATCACTAGGAATGAGGTTTTCTTTATTTTGTAAAAGTTGCAAGGAGCAAAAAAGATCCATGGAGTTTTGAAAACCCATGAATGTATGGAGATACACCCATATAATAGCTTAGTTTAATCAACCCACTTAAAATCAACCAAGTGATGCTCTTATGGCTCTAAATGCATCCTTGGTTAGGCTCATGGTCATACCGCCCTAGGAACATGCTAGGTGCATTTACTTATTTATGCTTTTCATATCCTATAAATGTATGTGATGCATGGATTAGGATATAGAAAACCTAAATAAGGAGATAAAATTGGTGAGATCTTGGCAAGCAAGTTTACAAATTCCCTCACTTAAAATGTCTAAGTGTTTTTCAAATATTAAGTTAAAATGGATATAAATTAATAAGAGTTTTAATTAATGAATGCATTCTACCAATAGTATATGCCATAACAATGCTACCAAATTTGTGTGATGGCACTCAGTCACGGGGGTCGCACTTAGAAGGAAAGCTGTGAACATATACATAGCATACGATGCACGTTTGATTTGGGGCTTTCCACACATTGGCACTCTATCACAGGGGATGTTGTGGAGTAGTCTTGAATTGAAGCTTGATTGGTAGGTTTAACTTAACACTTAGTAGTGTAGATGTTGCACGAGTCGTAGGTCTATATGAAGAGTGAAGCAAACTATATTAAGAGTTACATGTAATGCAATTAGCAATCGTTGCTCATCCTTAGATTATTCGTGGATGGCACTCAATCATGGAGGTCTACTTACAAGTCTTTGGAGTCTTGTTTCTCACTAAGAAATATAATTTCCCAAATCCTTCTAGGGGATAAAGAATTTGATAAAATAGTGGGAGAAAAACATGCTTGAAAGAACATAAATATATTTTCAAAATATCAATATTCAATCACATACTTATGTTATCTTTTCTGCCTTAGTGATTTGTGAAATCTCAAGAATGACTTAAATCTACTCAACATTATTTTGGAAACCACTAAACTAACAGGGCTAAACTTTCACATTTAACTAAACCACAAAATTATCTAGATTTCGAGCAATGGATAAATGTCCTATATCATAATGCTTCTCATTTAATAGAATTAAAGTAGATATAGAGACATGTGAAAGGTTCATGGATTGGGTTAAGGATTGTCCTATCCCATTGTCTCATCTACAAACTTCAAAAATTTCAAAGATACATGAATAGTACCTTAGTTTAAGTTTACAAGAGTGGTAAAGCAAATAAAGTATGAGAAGTTCATACTATCAAAATAGATTTTTCAAGCTGGGATGAATGAAAAGCCATGTGTCATCGACTATGGTCTAAGATGATTAGGCTTAAAGAAACCTTTTTAACTTAGACATAGTAATAGACAACGATCTCCATGAGGATTTTATCCTCATATCCACGCCAAGTTTTATTGATCAAAATGTTTATCTAGAAGGAGACCACCATGACAAAGGTAAACCTTTGACATTTGTTTTCTTCTCAGAATCTATGGGGCCTAGGGGTTCTAGAAAGATAGGTAAAAGAAAAAAAAGTTCTTCGTCTAAGGGAAATCAACTGTCAAAGATATTCAGAGTAAACAAGAAGATTATATAGGATAAAGTCGATGTTACTTGTTTCTACTTTGGCAAGATAGACTATTGGAAATGGTATTACAAGAAATACCTTGGCACCCTTGAGAATGGTATGTACTTTATTGAAGTGGATTTAAGGATATATTCTTCCTCATGGATATGGGACATCGTATGTGGTTCTTATCTTTGTAATTTGTTACAAATAATCAAAAGAATAATAAAACCAAGTGATATGAATATGATCTACTACCTTGGCAAAGGAGCAAGAGTTGCGACCTAGGCCGAAAGTGTATAATAAGTTAGATTTATGGAGCTCCATAATTGTATTAAACCCTTATTATTATGTACCATATATTGTTGAGAACAATATTTCAATTCTTGTTTGGATAGTGAAAGATTTTATCCTTCTATATTAAATGGTAGATTGAAGGCGTTAAAGAAATTGGTTCTTTAGTTGCTCATGGTACACTTAACAAAGGATTATACCTTTTTGGACTCTCAACCATCACTAATGCACATTCAATCAAGTAAGTGAAAACTAGATATCCAAGAAGATACCATTCAATGGCATGTTAAAATTGATTATATTTCTAAAAAAAGGATGAACAAGATAGAAGCTCTTAAAGCACTAAATGTTAGTGGCATTGAAGAACTTCCAACTTGTAAGTGTTATTTGAAGGGAAAAATGACCAAGACTCCTTTTGTTGGACAATTAGAGTGAAGCACAAGTTCTTTGGATTTGCTTTATACGGATGTGTGCAGTCCACTAAGAGATAGTGCATGAGAAGACTATTCTTACTTTATCACATTCGCTGGTGATCACACTCAGTTTGGACACATGTATCTTATAAAGTACTAGTTTGGAGCCTTTGAAAAGTTCAAAGAGTATAGGTGTGAAGTAGAAAAGCCAAAAAAATGAAGTTAGTAAATGTTAGTGGCATTGAAGAACTTCCAACTTATGAGTGTTATTTGAAGGGAAAAATGACCAAGACTCCTTTTGTTGGACAATTGGAGTGAAGCACAAGTTCTTTGGATTTGCTCCATTCAGATGTGCAGTCCACTAAGAGATAGTGCATGAAAAGGCTATTCTTACTTTATCACATTCACTGATGATTACACTCGGTTTGGACATGTGTATCTTATGAAGTACTAGTTCGAAGCCTTTGAAAGGTTCAAAGAGTATAGGTGTGAAGTAGAAGAGCCAAAAAAAGGGAGTTAGCATTAAAACTCTTTAATCGAATCGAGGAGGATAATACTAAAGTACCAAATTCTAGGATTATCTAAAAGAGAATGAGATTCTTTCTCAATAGACTCCACCCAGTATGCTCCAACGTAATGGTCTAGCCAAGAGGAGAAACTATACCTTGTTGGACATGTTACGTGTCATGACGAGCTTTTTTTATGTACATATATCCTCTTAGGGATACGCCTTAGAAATGACTACAAGGCTATTAAATATAGTACCTTCAAAGATTGTGCTAAAGACTCCACATTAGATGTGGAATGGCAAAGAACCCTATTAACATTTTTTAAAGGTTTGGGGGTCTTCTGCATATATAGAGAGGTTAGTGGGAGTTAAATTGAATAGTTGATCCTCTTTGTGCAAGTTTAGGGGATACCCTAAAGAGTTTATGGGTTATTACCTATATGATCCCTTGTTACAAAAGGTGTTTGTCTTGAGGAACGCCATCTTTTTGAAAGGAAAATTTCTATAGATAGAAAAGGCGTTGTTATTGAACATGATGTGGTTCAAGATGATCAACAAATCCCATAAGTGGTAGAAATAATTTAGCATCAAAACCCTTACACATAACATCCAACAACGTTAAACTAAATCAAGAAATGACCCAGAAAGTTCAAATTTTTTCATGAGATGGACCAATCAAATATAGATCTGAAGACCTAAGAGAAAGCTATGTTGGCCATAAACTCAGGACATTGGCTTAAAGTAATAAACCTTAGTAGATCTACAACAAAGTACGAACTTTAGTAGAACTACCGTAAAGAATCATTCTTGTTGGTTGCAAGTGGATCTATAACCAAAAGCTAGGAGTCGATAGAGAGGTTACAACCTTTATGGCGTGACTAGTGGCAAAAGGTTATACTTAAAGACTTAGTATTAAGTTTGAGAAAACCTTTCCATCAATTGCAATGCTTAAGTCCATTCAAATTTTACTTGTCATAGCCGTATATTATAATTATGAGATATGGCAAATGAATGTGAAAACTGCCTTCCTTAAGGGCAACATTGAAGAGAAAATCTATATAGAGCAAGCTTTACATCCAAAGAGAGTGAGCAAAAGGTTTGTAAACTCCAAAGATCTATTTATGGACTCAAGTAAGCATCTCAAAGTTAGAACATACGTTTTGATAATACAATCAAATCATTTGGCTTTATCAAAAATGTGTATAAACTTTGTATGTATAAGAAAGTGAATGGAAATAATGTATAGTTTATCATACTTTATGTTGATGTCTTTCTTCTAGTTGGGAATGAAATAAAAATGTTAGAGTGTACTAAAGCATGGTTGTCTGCTCAATTCTTTATGAAGTATTTGGGAGAAGCATCTTATATATTTGGAATACAATAGAGATAGATTGAAGAGGATACTGGGGCAATCCTAAACCCAGTACATTGAAAAAATACTAAAGTGGTTTAGTATGAAAGAATCCAAGAAGGGATTTATTCTTATGAGACATGGTATTCGTCCCTTTAAGTCTATGGCCCCAAAGACTGAGACAGAGAGATAAAAGATGTCCTAGATACCATATGCGTCCACTATAGGAAATATAATATATATAGTTCAATGTACATGATCAGATGTGGCACATGCTCTAAGTATTATGATCAAGTTCAAATCCAACCCCAGTAAGAGTCACGGGATGGCTATGAAAATGATTCTTATTTAAGAAGGACTAAGGAATTCTTTATAGTATATGGCAATGGAGAATTGAAACCCAAAGGGTTTTCGGATTCGAGTTTTCAATCCGATGTAGATAGCTCAAAATCTATTTTTGGATTTATATTTTTCCTTAATGGTGGCATGGTGAGTTGGAAGAATTCTAAACTTGACACCATAGCCGATTCTACCACTAAGGTAAAATAATTTTTGGTTTTTGAAACCGCAAAGGAAAGTGTTTAGATAGAAACCTTATCTAAGAGTTGGATGTGGTGTCTAGCATGCATGAGCCTACTATTGTCTTTGGAAGACAACTCAGATCTTAAGCCAAGATCTCATTAATGATCAAAATATAGTAAATGCAAAATCATTTGATATGAGATATCAATTGATAGAGGTGACAATTAAATGGATAAAGTTGCCTTAAAGAAGAATATAGTGGAGCTATTGTCTAAATGCCTATTGCAAAATGTCTTTGAAGAACATCTTGTAAAGATAGGTCTTACGATTATAGGAAATTGGCTTTAGGGTAAGCAGGAGATTGTTAGAGTAGTGCCCTACAAGCCATTAGATTGACATGTACACTATTTCACTTGTGATACAATTTTAATTGAATGATATTTCTTATAAATGGTCATCTTCATTTTATACTTTTATTACTTCATTGGCATAAGGTTGAAACCCTAAGAAAACATAAAACTATGGGACTTGGTCATGCACTGAGTGGTAATCATAGAATAAGTCTTACACAGTCATGATTTAAATATCCCAAATCATAGAATCTTATGAGACAGGGCTTCTAAGATTTAGATAAAATTTCACTAACGATGCATAATACAAAGGTTGGATGTTGCTTTGTTCCATGAGCAAATCGTATGTGATACGGGTGCATGTTAGTAGGTGCTTGTTAGAGAACAAAGCACTAAAGACCTGCTCGGAGAATCCATTAGATAGCTATAGTGGCAAGTCGGTATTGACTAGCTCTCCAACTCACGCTGGTGTATATAATTAGTCATTTAACCTGAGGATCCATTGTAATATTATGTTTAGGTCTTTATGCTTTGACTCCATCTTAGCCACATAGCGGGTGTTCTAGTCGTGATTGGGCATGAGCTTCTTACACATGGAGGTTTATAAGATCTAAGATAGGATTTGACTCTTTATTTTTGTAAAGGGCGAGTGCATCTCCTATGCGTTCTATGATAATCGATTCCAAAGTGTCCTTGGCTAAGGTAATGTGACAATTTAGAAAAGGGGTTTTCCAAAGATAAGGTCACAAACTGCAATTGAACATTAAGAATAGATACATAATATCAAGGTTATTAGAGAGCTAACAAATATCTTGCCTTAAGCCTCTTTCGTGAAGATAAGAGACAGAAGGACTATATTTGCATAGTATGAGTAGAGCTAGAATGGTTCACCAAAAGTATTGTTTGGCCAATTGTTGGGCTCTATAGGCATGAGGTTGGACATCAACCATGGTCGGTTAGTTTAAAGGAGTTTAAACAAACATCAATATATGATATTCTAAAGTCACAAAGGTTGTGAGCTCATGTGCAATGAACAGTAGAACTTAATGGGTCACACACAAAATTCAATTAGAAATCCTAAATATTATGGGGAATTTTCTAGGTGTTAGAAAGGTTCCATAATGGCCGAAAATTGAAGGAATCAATTAACACAATTTTTGGTCATCTTGACTTGATTAATTTAATTGTTAAATTGATTTAATTAATTTAAGAAATTGAATTAAGACTAATTAAATTAAGTGTTAATTTAATTTGGTGCCTCATGACTATAATTTGGTCAAATGAACTTAAGATGTTAAGTTAACAAAATCTAGCTTAAAGAGTTAAGCTAGTTGACTTAAAAGTTAAGTTAAAGTTTAATTAAATTAAAGTGTTTAATTTAATTAAAATGAAGAATTGATTTTGGAGGGATAATTCAAATGAAATGTTCATTTGGTGCTGAATTAGAATTTAATTAGGTAGACATTTCGTGAGATGAAATGTAGATTCCAAATTAAATTCAAATTCAACACAAATTAATATGCAACTTGTAAGATGCTTGCAAGTTGGCACTCTTAGGTAGCACCCCTATCTTGAGGAGGGAATTATGCCAAGGACTCCACTCTATATATAGATAAAGAAAAGGTGGCGTTCAGCACAAAAAGAAAAACACACATTTTGTACATCTAAAAGTTAGATCCAAAATTCCCTCTGAAAGTGATTCTCTCATGAGTTAAGGATTCACTCTCTCCTTCACCTCCCTCGACATTTTTGGTCTCCTACTAGATCTCTTTATCCTTGAGTTTTCCAGCTAAATTGAGTAGAAAATGGTTGTCAATTGGTGTGTGGCCTATAATATTAGAGGTAAGACAAATTTTGGATTGCTTGCTTTGGTGATCCTCTGTGCTAGTAGTAAGTTTCTGGTTTCTGTTCTAGGTCTTGGTGAAGGAATTTGGTGCTGAAATTTTTACTCAATGTTCTTCATTAAGTTGGTGAAATTTTGGTCTAGATTTGGCTTAACTCCAAGTTGATTTTCTTAATCAAAAGTTGATCACACTCTACTATACTAGAAGCAGTCTACCTTCTGGAATAAAAACTCTACTTCGAGTTTTTGGTTAGATTTTGCTTGCAAGGAAACAATCTGACCTTAATATATTATATAAGCATGACTTAAATCCTTAGATTGGTGTAATCTAAGTTGGATTTCAATTTTTAAATATTTTAAATTAGATTTTTAGCATTACACCTCTTTCATCTCTAAGAAGATCAGACCAAATCAAGAAGTAACCTAAATGGTTTGGATTCCGTCGTAAGATGGTCTAATTAGATAGCAAAATGAAGACCTATGAGGAAGCTATATTGGACACAGACTTGGGGCATTAGTTTGATGCCATGAAATTCGAATGGACTCTATGTACTTCAACAAAGTATGGACTTTAGTAGATCTATCGGAGGGTATAGTACCTATTGGTTGCAAGTGGATATATAAGCGATAGCTAGGGCTCGATGTAGAGGTAATGACCTTTAAGGCATGACTAGTGGCAAAGAGTAATACTCAAAGACCCAGTATTGATTTCGAAGAAACCTTTCATGCGTTACTATGCTTTAGTCTATTTGTATTTCACTTGCCATAGCTATATATTATGACTATACAATATGGTAAATAGATTTGAAAACCACTTTTCTTAATGGAAATATTGAAGAAGAAATCTATATGGAGCAACCACGAGGTTATTTATTCAAAGGGATTGAGCAAAAGGTTTGCAAATTCAAGAGATCCATTTATGGACTCAAATTGGCATCTTAAAGTTGGAACATACATTTTGACTAGAAAGTCAATTCATTTAGCTTTGTCAAAAATGTGTATAAATATTTTATGTACAAAAAGGTAAGAAGGCTAGTGGATATAGTATACTTTTTATTGTGCTTTATGTTGATGACATTTTTCTCATTAAGAATGACAGAGAAATGTTAAAGTGTACTAAAGCATAGTTATCCACACAATTCTCCATGAAGGATTTGAGAGAAACATCCTATGTATTGGTAATACATATCTATAGTGATAGATTAAGAAAGATACTGGGGCTTTCCCAAACAATATACATTGATAATATATTAAAGAGGTTTAGTATGAAAGAATGTAAGATGGGATTTCTCTAGATGGGACACGGTTTTCATCTCTCTAAATCTATGTCCTTTACGACTGACAATGAGAGACATAAAATGATCCACATACCTTATGCGTCTACCAATGAAAGCTGTTGTTTAATGTACAAGTCCGGATGTCAAATACACTCTAAATGTTACAAGCCATTTCCAATATGACCCTAGTAGATGTTATTGGATGACCGTTAAAGCAATTATTAAGTACTTGAGAAGGACTAAGAATTATTTTAGTATACGGACTAAGAAATTTTTTGGTATATGGCATTAGAGAATTGAAACCCAAGGGGTTTTTAGATTTTAGTTTCCAATACGATGTAAATAGCTTGAAATCTACTTCTGGATTTATATTTTACTTTAATGGCAGCATAGTAAGTTGGAAGAGTTCCAAACATGATACCACGACTAAAATAACTTCTCAAGTGAAATATTTGTGGTTTTGGGAATTGCAGAGAATGGTGTTTGGATAGAAACTTCATCTAAGAGTTGGATGTAGTACTTAGTATGTATAAGCCTATGGTTGTCTTTGGAAGACAATTGAGGACTTGGGGCAAGATCTCATCAGTGATCCAAAAATAGCAAATGCATTATCATTTTATATATGATATTAATTGATAAAGATGACAATTAAGTGAGTATAATTACCTTAGAAGACAATAAAGCAGAATTATTATCTAAACCCCTAAATACAAACAGTCTTTGAATGATACCTTAAGAAGATAGGCCTTAAGGCTATGGGAAATTAGCTTTAGGAAAAGTGGGAGATTGTTGGAATAGTGCCTTATAAGCTAATTAGATTAGCATGCAAACTATTTTACTTGTGATAGAATTTTGATTAAATGATGCTCATTATAAATGGTCATCTTTATCTTATGTGTACATTACTTCACTAGCATTTGATTGAAGCCTTTAGATCACACAAGACTATAGTACTTGGCCACACACTAAGCAGTGATCATGGAATAAATCTTACATGGTTGTGATCTTAAATATCTCAAGTCATAGAATCTTATGAGATAGGACATCTAAGATTCGGATAGACTTGCACTGAGGTGTATAAATATAGGGGTTAGACATTGCTCTATTCCATGAGCAAACCATATGAGATATGGGTGCATGTTAGTGAATAGTTGTTAAAGAACAAAGTACTAGAGACTTGCTTGGAGAATCTACTATATAGCCATAAGTGGCAAGTCGGTAGTGGCAAGTTCTCTAGCTTACACTAGTGTATATAATTAGTCATTTGGCCTAAGAATCTATGGTAACCTTGTGTTTAGGTCCTCGTACTTTGACTCTTCCTTGGCCATGTAGTGAGTCATTAAAGTAGAGATTGGGTATGAGCTACTTAGATATAGAGGTTTGTGAGATCTAAGATGGGATTTGACTCATTGTCCTTGTGAAAGGCAAGTGTATCTCTTATCTGTTTTATAATGATCTATTTCAAGGAGTCTTTACACAAAGCAGTATGGAAATTTGGAAAAGGAGTTGCTAAAGATGAGATCATAAATTGGAATCAAGTATTGGGAATAAAAACATAGTATCAAGGCTATTATAGAGCCGATAAATATCTTGCCTCAAGCCTTTTTCAAGAGATAGAAGATAGAAGGACCATATTTGCATGGTACGCATAGAGCTAGGATGGTCCTCCAAAAGCATTTATTTTAGCCAATTATTTGAGTTCCATGGGATTGCAGTTGGGCATCAACCATGAAGATTAATTAATTGAATCATCACTTTAAAGGAGTTTAAACTAATGTGAATATTGACATTCTATAAGTCACAAAGAGTTGTGAGCCTATGTCTAATGAATGGTAGAACCTAATAGGTCACACATTAAAAGTGAATTGAAAATCCTAATTGCTGAAGGCAATTTTCTAAATGTTAGAAATATTCCACCTTAACCAAAAATGAGAGGGAAATCGATTGATGCAATTTTTAGTCATTTTGGATTGATCAATTTAATTGTTAAATTTATTTAAATAATTTAAGGAGTTAAATTAGATCAATTAATTAATGAGCAAATAAATTGATGCCATATGACTATCAATTGATCAAATTAACTTAAGGAGTTAAGATAATAGTGAGTAGCTTAAAGAGTTAAACTAATTGACTTAAAGAGTTAAGCCAATGTTAATTAATTAAATTAAAGTGTTTAATTTAATTGAAGTGAAGAATCAATTTTGGAGGAAAAATTCCAATGAAGAGTTCATGTGGTGTGGCATTAGAATTTATTTGGATGATATTTAATGAGATGAAATGAAGGTTCCAATTGAAATTCAAATGCACATTAAATTCATACACAACTAGCTTACAAGTTGGCAAGCAAGTGGCACACCCCCTTATGGGAGGTGTGATGCTAACTAAGCATCTCACCATCCCTCCATCTATATATAGATATAGAGAGTGCCAACCAATGGTGTGTGAATGCAAGCATTTTGCATTTTATTGTTACATTCCCATTTTCCCTCCTTTTTGTGATTCTCTCATGAGTTGAGCCTTTACACTCTTCTTCACGTCCTTCCCTCACACATTATTAGCCTTTGTTAACTTAATTCCTCCTTGGATTTTCTAGCTGATTTGGGAGGAATTTGATTGTCCATTTGGTGTGTGGATCTTATCCTTTGAGGCAATACATTTGAATTGCTTTGCTTTTGGAGATCTTCTGTTTGGGCAATAACTTTAGAGCGTCCATTGGAGGTCTTGCTGATTGATTTTTGAGCTAAAGTTTTTATAGGAGATTCTCTAAGGAGTTGGAAAATGTTGGTCTAATTTTCATCTCAATCTAAGATTATGTGGCTGGGCAAAGGTTGCTCACACTCCACTGCGCTAGGAAGAGACTGCTCTCAAGAATTCAAGCATCTCTTCATCTTTTGGGTTGGAATTGCTTTTGAGGTAATATTTTGACCTTAATCCAGATTAATGGCCTGAATTAGATCCTTGTGATGGCATAAATCAAGTTAGATTTTAGTTTTTCAATGTTTTAAATTAGATCCTTACCTTACGCCTTCCTTCATTAAAGGCCCGCCTGAAGAATCCACTAGATAGCCGTAGTGGCAAGTTGGTAGTGGCAAGTTCTCTAACTTATGCTAGTATATATAATTTATCATGGTAATCGTGTGTTTAGGTCCTCACGCTTTGACTCTTCCTTGACCACTTAGCATAGCTTTCGAGTAGAGATTAAATATGAGCTACTTAGATAAGGAGATTTGTGATATCCAAGTTAAGATCTAACTCTTCATCATTGTGGAGGGCGAGTGCATCTCCTATGTATTCTATAATGATTGATTCCATGAAATTCTTGCTCAAAGTAGTTTGATAATTCAAAGAGACAGTTTTCCAAAGATGACATCATAAAATAGAATAGAACATTGGAATAAAGACATAATACTATTGGAACAGTACCCCTACAAGCCAATTAAATTAGCATGTAAACCATTTCACTTATGATACAATTTTGATTGAATGATATTTATTATATAGCCATCTTTATCTTATGCTCATATTTACCTCACTAGCATTTGGTTGAAGCCCTTAGATCACACGAAACTATGGGACTTGGTCACAAATTAGGTGGTGTATCATGGAATTAGTCTCACATGATCATGATCTTAAAACTTTCAAGTTGTAGGATCTTATGAGATAGGGCATCTAAGACCCAGATAGACTTGCACTAGCAATTCATAAATCCAAGGATTAGATATTACTTATATGAGATATGGGTATATGTTAGTGGATGCTTGTTAGAGAACAAGACACTGAAGGCCCACCTAAAGAATCCACTAGATAGCTGCAGTGGCAAGTTCTCCAACTTATGCTAGTGCATATAATTATTCCTTTGACCTAAAGATCCATGGTGACCTTGTGTTTAGGTCCTTATATTTTGACTCCTCCTTAGTCTTCTAGTGGGCCATTCAAGTTGTGATTGGGTATGAGCTACATATATAAAGAGGTTTGTGAGATTCAAGATGGGATTTGACTCCTTGTCGTTGTGAAGGACAAGTACATCTTCTATGTATTCTATAATGTTCGATTTCAAGAATTCCATACGCAAGGAGTTTGATAATTGAAAAAGGAGTTTTCCAAAGATGAGGTCATAAATTGGAGTCGAACATTGGGAATAGAAACATAGCATCGAGGCTATTAGGGAGTTGACAAATATCTTATCCTAAGCCTTTTTTGGAAGATAAGAAATGGAAGGACCGTATTTACATAGTATGTGTAAAGCTAGAATAGTTCTCCAAAAGCATTCATTTTGGCCAAATAGTTGGGCTCCATAGGTTTAAGTTTGGACATCGACCATGGATATTGGTACTCTTCAATTAATGGAGATTAATTGAATTAAGTCGATTTAGTTTAAATGAGTTTAAACTAAAATAAAAATATAATATTCAAAAGTCACAAAAAGTTGTGAGCCAATATCTAATGAATGGTAAAACCTAATATGTTACACATAAAAACCAATTGCATTTCCTACTTGATAAAGGATAATTTTCTAAGAGTTAGAAAATTGCTCACTTGACTAATTTTGGAGGTTAGCAAAATTGAGGTCATTTTGGCTTCATTAATTTAGTTGTTAAATTGATCATGTAATTTAAAGAGTTAAATTAGAGTAATAATTAAAGAGTTAATTATTTAGTGCCCCATGACCCCAATTGGTCAAGTTTGCTTAAACAACTAAGTTAAGTTTGACAAGCTTAAACAGAAGCTAATTGACTTAAGAGTTAAGTCAAAGTTTAGTTAATTGAATTAAAGTATTTAATTTAATTAACGAGAAAAATCCTTTTTGGAGGAAAAATTCAAATGAAAGGTTTATTTGGTGTGGCATTGTAATTAATTTGAAATGATTCAAAATGAAATTAAAATGCACACAAAATTTAAATTCAAAATTTTCAACTGAGCAAGCTAGTTAGCACCACCCCTTGAGGAAGGTGTGATGCCACCTTGGCATCACACCATCCTCACTCTGTATAGATATAGCGGGAGAGATGGGCAGCCACCTGCAACTTGTGTGAAGAATTAGATTCTCTCACATTTTTCCTCTATTTTCAAAATGTTGCCTCACGTGTTGAAGCTTCACTTATATTCTTCTCCTATCTCCAAATCAAGCCTTCATCTCTATAATTCTCTTCATTATTCTCCAGTTAATGTTGAGAAGGATAGGATCTTGCATTGGTGTGTGGATCACAACATTAGAGGTAAGACAATTGGATTTCTAGCCGTTGCAGATACATTGTTAGGGCAACGAATTTGGCAAATTTTTCCAGGAGCTTCCTTCAGCTTTTTCGCTGAATTTTTTACAGTAGCTTCATGAAAGAGTTGAGAATGTACTATAAAATTTTTAAAATCTTGGGAAGAGTTTAGATCAATAAAAAGTTGCTCACTCTTTGCTATGCCTCTGGGAGATAGATTCAAGTTATTGAGTTGATCTTCCTCATCTCCTTGGATTTTTGAGCAATTCAAGGTAGTCTTCTTTCCAAATATGGGTTAATAGCATGTTTAGATCATTTTTATCATGTGTACCCTAGTAAATTTTAGGTTTCAAAATTTTCATTATTCGATCCTAGCACTATATGTGATTTCAAGTATCAAGGTTATTAGAGAGCTGACAAAAATCTTGTCGTGGGCCATTTTGGAAGATAGGAGATGGAAGGACCATATTTGCATGGTAAGCGTAGAGCTAGAATAGTTCTCCAAAAGCATTCACTTTGGCCAATTACTTAGGCTCTATGGGTTTGAGGTTGGATATCGATCATGAAGATTGTGCACTCTTTAATTAATGAGATTAATTAAATTGAGTCATTAGTTTAAAGGAGTTTAAACTAATGTGAATATTTAATATTCAATAAATCACAAGAGTTGTGAGTCCATGTCAAATAAATGGTGGAACCTAATGGGTCACACACAAAAGCCAATTGCGAATCCTAACTTGATGAAGGGGAATAATCTAAAAGATAGAAATTCCAACATGACTGATTTGAGGAGGTGGATGGTTGACACAATTTTTGGTCATCTTGGATTAATCAATTCAATTGTTAAATTGGTCTAATTAATTTAAGGAGTAAAATTAGACCAATTAAATTAAGGAGTTATTTAAATTGGTACCACATGACTATCAATTGGTCAAGTTAAATTAAGGAGTTAAGTTAACAAAAACTAGTTTAACGAGTTAATCCGATTGATTTAAGAATTAAGTCAAATGTTATTTAATTAAATTAAAGTGTTTAATTTAATTAAAATAAAAAATCAATTTTGGAGGGAAATTCTAAATAAATGAGTTCATTTGGTATGCATTTGCATTTATTTGATGACATTTCATGCGATGAAATAAAGATTCCAAATGAAATTCAAATGCAAGTGAAATGTGATTTCCCATTCAACTTGCTAGCTTAGGTGGCATCTCAAGGGAGGTGTGATGCCAATTAGTATCACACCTTCCCCTCCTCCATATAAGCATATAGAGTGGTTGACCACTTAGAGGTTAAGCATTGCAAATCTAGATCTAAAAGTTAGATTCTCCTTTTTCCCTTCAATTTTGAATGTGTTGCTTCATATGGGGAATTGTATTGTGCATTGGTGTGTGGATCTTATCATTAGTGGCAAAACAATTAGATTACTAACCTTTTGGAGATCTTTGTTCAGGCAGTAACTTGGAGGCATTTTTGGAGAGGCTTCTAGTTTTCTGATTTGGCTAATTTTTATGCTATATATTCATCAAGGTGTTGGTGTTCTCTAGTCCAAATTTCAGCTGATTCTAAAATTATTTGGTTGCGAAAACATTTCTGTGAACTTGTCGTGCTGGAAGATAGATTCAAGGTGTTGAAGTCTTATTTCTCCTTTACTTGGATTTTGAGCAATTCAAGGTGTTTCTCTTGCCAAATCCAAATTTAAGGCATGTTAAGATCCTTGGTTTCATGTGTAGACTAGTTATTTTGGCATTTTTATGCTTTGGTAATTAGATCCTAGTGCTATATGTGACTTCAAGTGGCACTGAAGCCTAATTCTTGCTTTAATTTAGATTTCTGATTGATTTATTCATGTGATGGATTCTTCTAAATCTCCAAATATTTGCTCCAAGTTTTGGATTGAAATGTTTGGACGATGTTGTATGTGGCTCTCTTGCTTGATGAATTGAAAGCATGCTAATATGTGTTTTATGTGTTAATTCATATGATTTGTATGTTTTAATTTATTAGTTGCTAATGTTGAATTTTGATTTTTCATTAGTTGATGTTATATGTTGATATGGCATGTTAAATTTGACCTTAAGGTGTTTTGGTCATTTTTAGATCTAATGGGATTGGGTTTAATTAGAAATTTTTGAAGAATGTGAATTTACTTATAGTTGATTTTTGAAGCATGATTAAGCTCTTGAAATTCCATTTTTAAAAGGTGTTTTGAATTTAGAATTTCATCTATATTATGTGATTTGATATTTTAGAAATGTCCTAAAATTATTGGTGCCCAAAAGTTGAGCCAAAATGGCTTGATTCGGTCCTAACCCCAAAACAGATGTGCTACCGCACTGTGGTAATGCACATATAGGACAGAGGGCACACCTACCACCCTATCATGCACATAGCCCGAGCAACAGTGGCTAGTTTTGGTTGGGATGAGTTTTGAGCCTATTTTTGAGTTCCTTTAGTGACCAAAAGTGATTTAAATAATGCACAATAGATGCACATGTGTTGTGCAAGTTCTCAATATTATGTTTAACATTTTTTATTGCTTTTAAAATCTTGTTAAAGTTAATCTTTAATTAGTGCAAAAATGAGATACACTAATGTTATGCTTATTTTTGCTTGATCAATTAATTATTTATGAAATAAGCATTTAAGTGTTGGAATTGAATGCAATTCTAGATTTATTTAATGTTCATTTAAGTGTTTAATGGATGATGAATGAATGAGGATGATCATGAGCCTTTAATATTGATTTTATTTGTTTCAAATTGTTGAAAAGTGTTGTATTAAATTAAGGCCTACATACCTCTTAATTTCTATCTTGTAAATGTTATGACAATAGAATCACTAGAAATGAGAATTTCTTTCTCATGTAAAATGTTAAAAAAGAAGGCTATTGGAGGCATGAAGACCCATGAATGTATGGGATACATTCATGTAATAGCTAGAATTAATCAACAAGTTAAAACCAACTGGGTGGTGCACCTGTAGCTCTAAGTGCACCACGTGGTTAAGGCTCATGGTCATCCCACCCTAAGATCATACTAGTCTCATTTACTTATTTATTCTTTTCATATCTTATTAACGTATAAGATACATGTTTATGATATAGAAAGTTTAAATAAGAAGATAAAATTAGTGGGATCTTGGCAAGCAAGAAAATCCCACCACTTAGAAAGTCGAAGTACTTTTCAAACATTAAGCCAAAATGGATATAAATTAAAAGGAGTTTTATTAATCCAAGCCTTCTACAAATAGTATGTGGCATGACGACACTACCATATTTATGTGATGTCTCACGAGTCATGGGTCACACTTATGATGGAAAGTTGTGATCACATATTTAGCATATGATGCACCTCTTATTTGAGGCTTCCTATGCATTGGCACTTGATCACGGGGGATGTCATAGAATGATGTTGAATTAAAGTTCGATTGGTTGGTCTGACTTAATACCTAGTAGTATAGATGTCACACGAGTCAAAGGTCTACATGTAAAGTAAGGCAAAATATATTAAGGGTTGCACAGAGATACAATTAGCAAAAGTTGCTTACCTTTCAATTGTTTATGGATGTGTGACAAGTTTGGGGTCCATTTACAAGTCTTTGGGGCCTTGATTTTCACTAAAAAATATGATTTCCCAAGTTCATCTGGGGATGAAGGATTTGATAAAATAGTGGGAGAAAAACTTGCTTGAAAGACCATAAACATGATTTCAAATATCAAAATTCAATCTCATGCTTATATTATCTTTATCACTTTTTTGTAGATTTTTGAAATCTTCAAATTCAAAATAGCTAAGAATCCACTTAATGCAATTTTGGAAAATAATAAACTAACCGGGCCAAACTTTCACGTTTGGTTGAGAAACTTCAAACTTATTCTTGATTTCAAAAAGAGGGCTTATGTGCTTAATCAAAGTCCATTGGATATTGTAAGCAATGATGCCAGCAATGAGGCACTTGAATTGTTCACAAGGTTTGTCGATGATGATCTACAAGCAAGTTGCCTTATGATGACTTCTTTGGCTAAAGAGTTTCAAAAGTCTCATGAGCACATAAGATCTATTCATACCTACAAGAATTGTGTGGTGTTGAATCTAGACATGAAAAGTTCTTTTTATAAAAAGCTCTTTAAGAAATGACTGAATGAAGCCATGAGTGTCCATGATCACAGGGTAAAGATGATCGAGCTCATTGAGAAACTTGGTTAATTAGACGTAATTATGAACAATGAGCTCCAAGTGGAAATGATCCTTCAATCATTACCTAATTTATTTAACCAATTCTTTATGAAATTTTACTTGTCAAAGCAAGAAGTAACAATTAATGAATTGGTTAATAAGTTGGTGACCATCGAGGAGACTATGAACAAAGACAAGCCTCATATGCTTGCTTTCTCCTCCAAGTCTATGGGCCATAGGTGTGCTAAAAAGGAAGGTAAATGGAAGAAAAGTTCTTTCTCCAAATGAAAGCAACCTTTAAAGAGTTTAGGGAGAATTAAGAAAAAGAAAGAGGTTAAAATTGATGCTATTTATTTTTATTGTAGTGAAAAAGGACATTCAAAAAGAAATTGCAAGACATTTCTTGCAACCCTTGAGAAGGGTATGCACTTTATTGAAGTGCACTTGATGATAAATTTTTCCTCATGGGAATTTGATACCTCATGTGATTCTTACTTTTGTAATTCATTACAAAGGTTAGAAAGAAAAAGGAGTCTCAATGATAGGGAAATGATCCACTGGTTAGGAAATAAAGCAAAAATTGTGGCCATGGTCTAAGGCATAATGAAGTTAGACGTGGGGAACTCCTAAATTATATTTGATCTTTGTTACTATGTACCGAATCTTGTTAAGAACATTATTTCTATTCTTGTGTTGGATAATGAAAGATATGATTTTTCAATATCTAATTGGAATTTGAAAGCATTAAGGAATAGTCCTTTAATTGCACAAGGCATATTAAACAATAGATTATACATATTGGATTTCCAACCTTCATTGATGCACGTTTAATCAAGTAAAAGAAATTTAGATAACCAAGAAGAAGCCATCTTGTGGCTTGCAAGACTTGGACATATTTCTAAAAATATGATAAACAAGCTAAAAGCTCTCAAAATAATAAATGTTAGTGTTATTAAGGATCTTTCTACTTGTGAGTTTTGTTTGAAAGAACAAATGAGCTGCTTTTTTAGGACAATCAGAGTGGACTAAATGTCCTTTAGATTTTATCCATATGGATATCTATGGCCCACTAAGAGTTAGCTGGAAAGTAGACTATTCTTGCTTTATCACCTTTAACGATGATCATATTTGATTTGGACATATGTATCTTGTAAAGTATAAGTTTGAAGCTTTTGAAAAGTTTAAAGAGTATAGGAATGAAGTAGAAAAGCAAAAAGGACTTAGTATTAAAGCTCTTCAATCAAATTGATAGGGAGAATACTTAAGTACCAAATTCTCACATTATCTAAAGGAGAATGAGATTTTCTCATAATAGGCTTCACCTAGCATACCCCAACATAATAGAGTAATTGAGAGACTACTAGTACCTTGTTGGACATGGGACGTTCCATGATGAGTTTTTTTGATGTGCTTATATCCTTTTAAGGATACACTTTAGAAATAACAGAGAGTTTACTAAATGTAGTACTCTTAAAGTTAGTGGTAAAAATGCCGCATAAGATGTGGTATGGCAAAATACCCTCTTACTCTTATCTAAGAGTTTGAGGGTATCCCCTTTATGCTAGATGGCCAATTGGAGACAAGTTAGATAGTAGATCCATCTTATGCAAGTTTGTGGGATACCTAAGAAGGTCTTTGGGTTATTATTTTATGATCCCTCATAACAGAAAGTGTTTGTTTCTTTCTAACATAATCTTGATTAAATGATATTCATTATATGGCCATCTTCATCTTATGCTCATATTCACTTTATTGAAACTTAGTTGAAGCCCTTCAATCACATAAGATTATGGGACTTGGTCACGCACTGAGTGGTGATCATGGAATAAGTCTTACATAGTTGTGATCTTAAATTTTCCAAATCATAAGATCTCGTTAGATAGGGCATCTAAGATCTTAATAGACTTGCACTAATAATACATACATCTAGAGGTTGGATATTACTTCAATCCATGAGCAATTACATATGAGATATGTATACATATTAGTAGGTGTTTGTTAAAGAATAAAGTACTGAAGGCCTGCTCGAAGAATCCATTAGATAGCCAAAGTAGTAAGTCGACAATAACAAGTTATTTAGCTTACGCTAGTGCATATAATTAGTCATTTAACTTGAGGATCCATGGTGATTTTGTGTTTAAGTCCTCATGCTTTGACTCCTCCATGGTCACCTAGCAGGCCGTTCAGCTTGAGATTGAGCATGAGCTACTTAGATATGGAGTTTTGTGAGATCCAGGATGGAATCTAACTCTTTGTCATTGTAAAAGGCAAGGAATTGCAAGAAATCTTTGCATAAGGCAGCATGATAATTTAGAAAAGGAGCTTTCCAAAGATGAGGTCATAAAGTAGAATCGAACATTAGGACTAGAAATATAGTATTGAGGCTATTAGGGTGCTGCAAATATCTTACTGTAATCCTCTTTCAGGAGATAAGAGATGAAAAAGTTAGAATGGTTATCCAAAACATTCATTTCAGCTAATTAGTTGAGCTCCATGGGCTTAAGATTGGACATTGACCATAGAGATTATGTACTCTTCAATTAATAATGATTAATTCAATTGTGTTAAAGGAGTTTAAACTAATGTGAATATTTGATATTATAAAGTCACAAAGCGTTGTGAACCCATGTCTAGGGAATGGTAGAAACTAATGGGTGATGCACAAAAGCCAATTGCATTTCTATATGTTGAAGGAATTTTCAAAGAGTTATAAAATCACTCCTAGTGGCCCGATTTTGAGGTTGGCAAAATTGAGATCATTTTTGGCTTGATTAATTTAATTGTTGAGTTGGACAACTAATTTAACAACTTAAATTAGATCATTAATCAAGGAATTGATTATTTGGTGCCGCATGAATATCAATTGGTCAAGTTAACTTAAAGAGTTAAGTTAACTATGACTAGCTAAAAAAGTTATGCTAATTGAGTTAAAAGCTATGTTAGTAAGTCAATTAATTAAATTAAATTGTTTAATTTAATTAATAAAGAGAATCTATTTTGGAGTGAAAATTCAAATGAACGGTTCATTTGTTGTGGTATTTTAATTAATTTGAAATTAAATTCCAAATGAAATTGAAATCCACACAAAATTCAAATTCAAATTTGAATTACAAACTTGCAAGGCCAAGTTGGCAGTCAACTTGATGAAGTGGCATCACACCATCCTCACTACATATATAGATATAGATGGAGAGATGGGCGGTCACTTTCATCCATTGTGAAGAATTAGATTATTTCACATTTTCCCTCGAACTCTCAAGTATTGCCTCATATGTTAAAGCTTCACTTCTTCTCTTCTTCTCCTACCTTAAATCAAGCCTTATCTGTGAAAATATCCTTTCTATTTTCTAGCTAATATTAAAGAGGTTAGGATTTAGCATTGGTGTGTGGATCATAACAATTAGAGGTAAGACAATTAGGTTGCTTGCTTTCAGAGATTCACTATCAGGGCAGCGACTCTGGAGAATTTCTCCAAGATCTTTCCTTTGAATTTTTGAGCTGAATGTTTTACAGTAGCTTCATCAAGGAGTTTATAATGGTCTTTTAATTTTAGAATTTTTGGAGGAGTTTAGATTATGAAAAAGTTACTCAATATCCACTGTGTTGTAAGAAGGCAAATTCAAGTTATTGGAATGATCTTCTACTTTCTCCTTAGATTTCAGCAAATCAAGGTAATTCTCTATCCAAATTTGAATCAAAAGCCTATTTAGATCCTTGTTATCATGTGTAACCTAGTTAAATTCCATTTTTTAAAGTTTTAATTATTAAATCCTAACACTGCATTTGACTTCAAAAGAGTCAAGATCTCATCAGCTATCCAATCTCATTTTGAGGTGATATCATTTGATCTGTGAGATCATTAATAGAGGTGATTGTCTTGGAAGAAAATATAGTTGATCCACTTACTAAACCCCTAACCCAAAAGGTCTTTGAAGGACATCTTAAGAAGATGGGTCTTAAGACAATAGGGCATTGCCTTTAGGGCAAGTGGGAAACTGTTGAAATAATACCTCACAACTAAAGAGATTAGCACATAAACTATTCACTTGTGATATAATTTTGATTGAATGATATTTATTTGATATGGTCATCTTCATCTTATGCTTCTATTATTTCACTGGCATTTGTTCAAGCTCTTAGATCACATAAGACTATGGGACTTGGTCATGTACTAGGTGGTGATCATGAAACAAGTCTTACATGGTCATGATCTTAAATCTTTCAAGTTGTAGAATCTTATGAGATAGGGCATCTAAGATCCAAATAAACTTTAACTAGCAGTGCACAAATCCAAGGGTTGGATATTACTCCATTTCATGAGCAATCCATGTGAGACATAGATGTATATTAGTGGTTGCTTGTTGGAGAACAAGCTCACTGAAGGCCCACCTGGATAATCCATTAGATAGTCGTAGTGGCAAGTTCTCTAGCTTATGCTAGTGTATAAAATTAGTCCTTTGATTTGAGGATCCATGGTAATCTTGTGATTAGGTCCTTATCCTTTGGCTCTTTCTTGACCACTTAGCGTGTCTTTCGGGTTGAGATTAGGTATGAGCTATATAGGCATGTAGGTTTGTGAGATCCATAATGAGATCCAACTCGTTATCATTATGAAGGGCGAGTGCATCTACTATATATTCTATAACAATCAATAACACGAAATTCTTGCGCAGTGTGTTATGATACTTTGGAAAGGGAGTTTTCCAAAGATGAGATCATAAAATGGAATTGAGCATAGGAATAGAGACATAGTATTGAGGCTATTAGGGAGCAGACAAATATCTTACCCTAGGCCTCTTTTGGGAGATAGGAAACAAAAGAACCATATTTACATGGTAGGCATAAAGCTAGAATGGTTCTCCAAAAAGCATTCATTTCAACCAATTAGTTATGCTCCATGGGCTTGAGGTTGGACATCAGCCATGGAGATTGGGCACTCTTCAATTAATGAGATAAATTAAATTGAGTCATCAGTTTAAAGAAATTTAGACTAATGTGAATATTTGATATTCAATAAATTACAATAGTTGTTAGCCTGTGTCCAATGAATGGTAGAATCTAATGGGTCACACACAAAAGCCAATTGCAAATCCTAAGTTGATGAAGGGGAATAATCTAAGAGTTAGAAATTCCTACCTGACTGATTTTCAGAGGTAGACGGTTGACATAATTCTTGGTCATATTGGCTTGTCGATTTAATTGTCAAATTAATCTAATTAATTTAAGGAGTTAAATTAGACCAATTAAATTAAAAATTTAATTCAATTGGTGCTACATGACTACCAATTGGTCAAGTTAACTTAAGGAGTTAAGTTGACAAAAACTAGCTTAAAGAGTTAAGCTAATTGAATTAAGAATTATGTCAAAGGTTAATTAATTAAATTAAAGTGTATAATTTAATTAAAATAAAGAATCAATTTTGGAGGGAAATTCAAAATGAGAGAGTTCATTTAATGTGCATTTGAATTTATTTGGATGGCATTTCATGAGATGAAATGAAGATTCTAAATGAAATTCAAATGCAAGTGAAATGTGGTTTCCCATGCAACTTGCTTACTTAGGTGGCATCTCATGGAAGGTGTGATGCCAACTACCATCACACCTTCCCTCCCTCTATATAAGCATATAGTGTGGCCTACCACTTAGAGGTTAAGCATTGCAAATCTAGATCTAAAAGTTAGATTCTCTTTTTCCCTCTAATTTTGCATGTGTTGCCTCATGTGTTGAGACTTCATATTTTTCTTTATCTCCTACCTCCAATATCAACCTTCATCCTTGCATTTATCTCTTTTTTTTTCCACCTAACATTAGGTAGATTTTTATTATGCATTGGTGTGTGACTCTTATCAATAGAGGCAAAACAATTGGATTGCTAGCCTTTTGGAGAACCTTTGTTCGGACAGTAACTTGGAGGCCTTTCTGGAGTCGCTTCTGGATTTCTGATTTGGCTGATTTTTATACTGTAGATTCATCAAAGTGTTGTTGTTCTCCAGAAAAAATTTTGGCTGATTATAAAGTCATTTGGTTGGGCAAAAGTTTCCGTGAACCTGCTGCACCGCTAGAAGACAGATTCAAGGTGTTGAAGTCTTCCTCCTCATTTCCTTGGATTTTGAGCAATTCAAGGTATTCCTCATGCCAAATCCAAATTTTAAGCATGTTTAGATCCTTGGTTTTGTGTGTATCCTAGTTATTTTTGCATTTTTACACTTTTATAATTGGATCCTAGTGCAATATGTGACATCACATTATTCGTATTATAAGAATTAACAGGAGTGTAATAAATTTTAATAGGGAGGTTACACTTTTAAATTTAAAAATAAAAATAAAAATCTATTTGAACTTTGAAGTTTTAAAACTTTCTATTAAAACAACCCCATAGGGTTTAAAACTTCAAAATAACATACAAAAAAATATGATTGTGCAACCGAATACCGTGCAATAGGTGCAGAAGCCTTCCAAGCTGGAGCTTACACTTAGTGTTAATGATTTCTATTTAAGGAAGTATTAACAAATTACATCTTGATTTAAGCCCCTTGGCCAAACTTTAATTGCATCACGCTCAGAATTGACATTGGTCTTTGTCCAAAGAGGGGTAGTGCTATCAGTGGTTATGCGTTTGTATTTTGATTCTCATGAAAGTCTCTAGGCTGAGTCAAATCTATAGCCACAATTACAAGGCAACTCTCATTTCAGTGAAACCTCCAAGGGTATGTGTGATCTATACCTTATGAAATTCATGCCTTAGTCTTATTAAGGATCAAAGCCCAGCCTAACATCATAATGCTAAATAAGTCACGCATTACATGTTTCCACCCATTGAACCTTTTTTATGGGATATCTATGAAGGTTGCATTACTCCTCGAGCTACTCCTTTCTGGGTTGAAGCTCATCCCCCTCGAGTATTAGTATACACTTTTATTTGATAGACCTTTAGTCAAGTTATCGGCCAAGTTGTTCTTAGATTTTACAAAATTAATAAATATAACATTCAATAAAGGCTTCACTTTATGTACTTTCTTGCAAATGTCTACTTGTCCTTTTACTAGAATATATTTGCTTCATGAAGTCTATCATAGCTTTATAATCACAATATATAGAAACGGCTGGTAAAGATTTACCAACTAAAGAAATATCAAGTAGAAGATCTCTTAACCATTCATTAGTAGTAATAGTTATTTTTAAAGCAATTTAACTTAGCTTGCATATTTCTTCTTCATATAATAGTTTGCTTTTTAGAACCTAATGTTACTGTGGCTCTGCCTAGCACAAAGACAAACCTACTAGTAGATTTAACTTCAATGCTATTAATAATCCAATTGGCATCACTGTATCCTTTAATTACACTTACAAAACATTTCCAACATAAAGAATAATTTAGGGTTCCTCTAAGATACTTAAGAACTCTTTCTAGAGCATTCTGATGATGTTTATCTGGATTATGAGTATATCTACTAATTCTCTTGATTACATAAGAAATATTAGTCCTAGTCTTATTAGTGAAATATAATAATGATCTAATTATTTGAGATTATTTCAATTGAAATTCTGGCTCATCCAATTTTTTGTTAAATTAACAAATCATAAGGATAAAAACTATTTTACAATCATAATGATAGGATTTCCTTAAGAACCTTTCAATAGCATTAGATTGATCTAACAAGATTCCTTTTTGGTTTTTCTAAAATTCATAGCCAATATTACATGGGCTTATCCTAAATCTTTAGTTTCAAATTTATTAGACAAATAATTGATAATATCTAAATGTGACTCAAAATTTAGTATGTCATCCACATATCAACATAATATCACATGTTGACCAATTTCTTCTTTACAATATACTCATATTGATTTAAATTCATAAGCTCGTAAAACCTTATTAGATGTTTCATGCCACTGGGGCTTGTTTCAAACCATGTCAAGATTTTACCAACTTACACATCTTATGTTCTTGTCCTTTAACCTTAAAGCTTTTAGGTTTTTGCATATAAATTTCTTCATCTAAATATCTAGTTAAACATATGGTCTTAGCATCCATTTGATGGATTACTAGGTTATGTATAGATGCTAACCATAATAAAGTCCTAATGTTGGAGATTCCAACAATAGGCTAGTAGACATCAAAATAATCTATCATGTCTTGTTGTATAAATCCTTTTGCTACTAACCTTACTTTAAATTTATCTATTGACCTGTTAATTTTTAGTTTTTTCTTGAAGATCCACAGAGAGCCTAATACCCATAAAGTATAAGGCAAAAGAAAGAGTGCCAAGAATAGACTTACCAAGGCAAGAGCCTTTTTCAGTAATCAACCGAGCAAAAAGCCAGCTCTTAATTACTACCTTTATAGTTTTGAAGAATCTCAATATTAAAAATTGGTAGTCCCATAATACAAGAAGATTGTATATTGATTAAGAAGATTTATTCCTCTTGTTCTATGACTTTCTAGCCTAAAGGATTAGGTGGATTAGGCCTTTAGTTCATGTTCCCTTGCCAAAATAAGGAAATCACATGAGGAAATTAATGTGGAGAAAGTCTAGCTCCACTAGGGATTCCACAACTCTAGGGCTACGACAAAAGAACCACAAAATATTTTATATATATAGCTCCAACTAGCATGTACCAATTAGGATGTTACTCTTCATCTTTTTACCAACACAAATCCTTTCTTTTTACCTTACTAGTAGCTCATGCTATTGGCTTACTACTAGGAGATGAATTAGATAAAACTCAACTATTATTTTTGAATAACAGAATAATACTCATCATTAATAGCACCTTTCCAAAAAGGTGCATCTATAGATGATATTGCTTCACATAAGTTTGATGATATCCATCAATTAAAACACCATAAAACCATCTCCAAATATTTGTTTCACCCTAGCTTTCTTACTTCTTTTGAATTCCATATATTTTCTTGGCTCTTTCTCAAAAAGTAAACAATTGGATGGTGAAGGTAGAAGAGGTACTAAGATTCAAAATAATTTGCAAAAATAGGAAAAATTAACTGACACATCTTCAGCACAAGGATCTATTTTATGCCTCAAAATTGGATTAAAAATACGGAGAAAAGTTACCTTAATTATGAAAATGGAAGGTAACTAGGAACATCAAACTATGGAACTTTTCTAAGCAAGGAATTCACCTTTTTCTCCAAGGATCTACAACTCCTCTGGAGTGGATAAAACCTCCAACAAATCTTACTAGAAAAATATCCTCCAAAGTGATGAAGTAAGGCAGCTAAACAACAACTCCAATTGCAAAAACTGCTGGTTACCTCAATAAGCAAAAAGGGTCACCACTTTGAAGAATCTAGATTTACCACTTCAAAGCTCCCCAAATGTGAAGCCTCTAAACTAGTCCACACACCTAAAGACACTCTCAATACTCTCTTAATCAGCTAGAAATATGAGGAGGATGAAGGAAGATGAAGAAGAAAATGTGAGGAAGTTATTGTAGAAAGAAAGTTGCTTGAGGAAATCTAGAAAGTGGTTTCTTTCAACACATGAGATCACCACACAAATGGGAGGGGAAAATACAAATGGAAATTATGAAAAATTGGCCAGCCATGAGGAGGTAATGGGCTTATTTATAGTGTAAGGTGGAAGCCCTTGGAAGCTTCTTTCACACACTCCTCACTTTGACACATAGGATGCCACTTGGCTAGTCAAGTTATATTTTTAATTTCTTAATTTTAAATTCCAACTCACTAATGTTATAAATACTCTTCCATTTAATTTTCCCTTCAAAATTAGATTCCCTTACTAATTAAATTAACTCCTTAATTTAATTAGTGTAACTAAACTTCTTGAGTTAATAAAATAAATTTAACTCTTTAAGTTGACTTTGACTAATTGAATTGCCACATGGCACCAATTACATTAACTCCTTAATTTAAGTGGCCTAATTTAACTCTTTAGATTATTTTAATTAATTTAATATTTAAATTAATTAATCTAAAGTGACCAATAGATAATCAACTAACCTAGTCTCTCTTTCCAATAAACTAGATCATCTCAATTATCTAACCCTGTAGATAATGTATTCAATCAAGTGAGAGTATTATAGGCTTTTGTGTGCAACCTTTTAAGTTCACCAATTAATTATTGAATATTGAATATTTTGATTTATTTAAAATCTTTTAAACCAATCACTCTTTCAATTAATCTCTATCAATTGAAAATTACCCAATCTCCATAGTCTATGTCTAGCACAAGCTTATGGAGCCCAACCTATTAGATGAATTAATTGAAGTATGAATAATTACTGTTTATGATTATCATGCAAATACAATCCTTTTATTTCTTATGTCCCATAAGAGGCCCAGGGCAAGATATTTGCCTACACCCTAATAGGCTCGATAACTATATATCTATTCATGATATGTGATTCCCCGTTGTGATCTCAACTTTAGAAAACTCATCTTTCAAATTTTCATATAACCTTGTGTAAGGATTTTTTGGAATCGATCATTTTAGAATACATAAGATATCAACCCATTCTTCATAAGCAACCAAAATAAATCCCATATTGAAATTCACTAGTCTCCATATTTAGGTATCTTGTGTCCAACCTAAGCCCTAGATGACCTACTACGTGGTTGGAGTAAAATCAAAACACAAGGACCTAAATACAAGGTTACAATGGAACCTCAAGTCAAATAACTAATTATTTGCACTATTGTAAGCTAGAGAACTGTTGGAATAGTATCCCACAAGCTATTTAGACTGGCATGCTATACTACTCTAATTGTGATACAATCATGATTAAATGGTTTCTTATTAAATGGCTATCTTAATCTTATGCTTTTTATATTTCACTTGTATTTGGTTGGAACCCTTAAATCATACAAGACTTTGGGACTTGGTCATGCATATAATGTGATCATGAAACAACTCTCTGTGGTCATGATTTTAAAGTATTCCAAGTTATAAAATCTTATAAGGTAGGGCATCTAAGATTCAGATAGACTTGTACTAACAATGCATATTCCAGGGGGTTGGATATTGCTCCATTTCAAGGGCAATCTGAGTGAGATATTGATGCATATTAATAGATGCTTGTTAAAGAAAAAGTTCACTGAAACTCGCTAGTAGAATCCACTAGATAGCTGTAGTGGCTTGTTGGCAGTGGCAAGTTCTCAAGCTTATGATTGTGCATATAATTAGTCTTTGGACCTGAGGATCCATAGTAACCTTGCATTTAAGTCTTTATGCTTTGACTTTTCTCTAACCACATAGCGAGTCATGCGAGGTAGAGATTACATATGAGCTACTTAAGCATGGTCGTTTGTAAGATCTAAGAAGGGATCTATTTTCATTTTATTATGAAGAATAAGCATATCTCCTATATATTCTATAATGATCGAATCTAAGAAATCTTTGCGCAAGTTAGTATGACAATGTGGAAAGAGAATTTTCTAAAGTTGAGGTCATAAAGAGGAATCAAACATTGGATGTAGAGATATAGTTATTGAGGCTATTAGGGAGCCAACAAATATCTTGTCCTATACTTCTTTTGGGATATAAGAGATGGAATGATTGTATTTACATAGTAAGCATAAGCTATAGTGGTTCATCATGGTATAACTCATTCATCAATTAGTTGGACTTCATGGGCTTGTTGCTAAGCATCAACTATGGAGATTAAGTACTTTTCAATTAATAGAGGTTAATGGAAAGGGTTAATAATTTAAAAGAGTTTAAACTAATATAAATATTTCAATATTCAAAATATCATAATAAGCTATAAGCCCAAGTCCATTGAATGTATGAACCTAATGCATCACACACAAAAGCGTAAGGAAGCTCTTATTTGAAAGGATGAATTTTCTAATGAGTTAGAAATTTCATGCTAAGCGTTTTTTGAGAGGAATGATTGACTAAATTTAGTTGATCATTTTTGCTTGATTAATTTAAGTGTTAAAATAATCAAAATAATTTAAGGAGTTAAATTAAACCAATTAAATTAAAGTGTTAATTTAACTAGTGCCATTTGACAATTGATTAGTCAAGTTAACTTAAAGGGTTAAGTTAATTTTAATTAACATAAAGTGTTATGTTAAATAATTCTAGGAGTTAAGTTAAATTAATCAAATTAAAGAGTTAATTTAATCAAATTCAAAATTTGAGTTTTGGAGGAAAATTAAATTGAAGAGTCTATTTGAATTATGCAACTTGGCATTTCATTTCATGAGATGAAATGTAAATGCACATGTACATGAAAATGCACATAAAATGAAAATGCACAAACAAGTTGGCAAGTTGGCTAGCATGCCTGGAGAGTGTGATGGAAGCATCCAACAGTTTCCATCCCCTCGTACAAATATGCTATATGGCTAGCCACTTGTACTTAGTTGGCATGAAAGCAAGATAGGCACTAGGATTATAATCAAAACTTTAGAACATGAAATAACTAGTGCCTACAAGCATTACAAGGATCTAATCATGCCTTGGATTTAGATTTAGATAGATGAATAACTTGATAAGCAAATCCAGAATGAAATAAGTGAACTCTTCATTGATTCCAGATTCTGTCTGCTCACAGCACAATGAAAGAATAGCGACGTCGTCATACCAAATTGCCTCCAAAATTTCTAAAACAATTACTGAACATAGCCAACGCCTTGGAGAATCGACAAAAAAAATTAAGATCAATTGGCCATCTGGATTGTCCTAGAGAAATTTGTAAAATCGGACCTCGCACAGAGAGCTCTTTAGAAACAGAGCAACCAACACATCTTGCCTCTATTGAGATAGTCCATGCACTAATAAAACTTTCTAAATTTTCTAATTCATAATTTGAAATACAACTAGAGAATTGGGATGAAGGAGGCCAAAAATTGGTAAGATAAGGAAGAAAAGCTAAGCCTTCAACACATGAAATGCTAGCTTGGACAAGAGGTTGATTTTGGAGGGAAAAATGAAGAATCTAATTCTTCAAACCTTTTTCACACCACACTCTCTAGCTGTCTAACTCCTATGCTATATCTATACATAGATGTGGATTTATGTGATGTCAAGGTGGCATCACACATTCCATGAAGGGAGAGGGGGACGGTGGCTAAGATGCTTAGGTGGCAAGGGAATCCAAATTTCATTTGAATTTCATATACATCTTAATTAATTTGAAATGAGCATCTTAATTGCATTTCGAATCTCATTTAAAATTAATTAAGATGTGATCTCAAATCTCATTTGAGTCTTCCCTCCAAAAATGCATTCATCCTAATTAATCAAATTAAACTCTTTAATTTAATTAATTATGCTTTGACTTAACACTTTAAGTCAAACTAGCTTAGCCCTTTAAGCTTAATTGTTAACTTAACTCTCTAAGTTAACTTGACCTGGTCATATTAGCACTAAATAATTAACTTCTTAATTATTGGTCTAGTTTAACTCCTTAAATTAGTTGATCAATTTAACTTTTAAATCAATCAAGCCAAAATCGACATTCAAATTTGGTACCAAAATTCGATTCACTAAGATAGAGAGATCTCTTTTCTAACTCTTTAGAAAATTCTCTCCATCAATTAGTAAGCAAATTAGATTTTGTGTGTGACCTAATAGGCTTTACCATTCATTCGACATAGGTTCACTACGCCTTGTGACTTTTGAATATCTTATATTCATTTTAGTTTAAAACTCCTTTTAAACTAGTTGACTTAGTTTAATTAATCTCATTAATTGAAGAGTACCCAATCTCTATGGTCGATGTCCAACCTGAAGCACATATAGTCCAACTAATTGGCAGAAATGAATGTTTTGGAGAACCATCATCGCTCTATGCGTGCTATGCAAATACGGTCCTTCTGTCTCCTATCTCTTGAAAGAGGCCTAGGGCAAGATATTTGTCAGCTCCCCATTAACCTTGATACTATATCTTTATTCTCAATGTTAAGTATATGCTCACAGCTTTCTTCCTAAATGTGACCTCATGACCGAGTGCCATCACACAAAATCGATAGCATCATTATGGCATACACTATTGGTGGAGTGCTTGGATTAATTAAAACTCTTTTAATTTGTATCTATTTTGACTTAATATTAAAAATACTTAGATGTTTTAAGTGGAGGTTTTTGCTTGCAAAGATACTCATCATTTTATCTTCTTATTTAAGTTCTCTATATCATAATCATGCATCTCATACATTAATAGAATATGAAAAGCGTAAATAAGTAAATAGCCTAGCAAGCTCCTAGGGTGGGATGATCATGAGCCTAACCAAGTAATGTACTTGAGTAATAGGTGCATCACTTCGGTTGATTTTAAGTGGGTTGAATTAAACTAAACTGTTATATGAGTGTATTCCATACATTTATGGGTCTTCAATTGGCCTCTATGCCTCTATTGTACTCCTTGCACCATGCAACATTTACATGAAATGAAAATCCTCACTCCTAGAAGTTCTACTCTCATAACTTTTACAAGATATAACAAGAGGTATGAAAGTCTCATTTAATACAATTTAACAACTTAGAAACAAATAAAATCAATTTAAAAGGCTCATGATCATCCCCATACATTCATCATTCATTCAACAATTAAATGAACAACAAATAAATATAGAATTAACAATTAATTCCATCAATTAAATGCTCTTCTCATAAACAAATAATTGAACCAAGCATAATACTTATGCCATTAATAGGAGATCAACTTTAACCAATTTTCAAAAGCATTCAAATATGCCAAACATAATTTTGAGGCATAGTACAACATTTGTGCAATAAATATGTGTAGTGCAAAAACTTGTTGAGCATTAAAAGAGTTGAGAAAATAACTTAAAGCTCACCAAATACACCCAAAACCATATTGCCTACTAGCCCTTAGCATATGACTGGGTAGCCCATGTGCACAGTGTGCACTTGCTACCTGGCCAGCACCTAGGGGGAGCTGGAGCCCCGACTTTCGGAGTTCAAGGTATGCCAAGTCCATTCTCCACTCAACTTTTATGCACCAACAATTTTAACACATGTTCTCAACATCATAACACACATTTCAAATAAATTTTTAGATTTAAAACACCATTTAAAATTGAAAATAAAACTGCTCAAACATGCTTTCAAAAATTGGAAAAAGTGACAATCAAATTCTTCAAGTAATCTCTACCATAATTCCAATCAAATTAGATCCAAAATAGACCAAAACTCTTTCAGTTATAAGCTAACATTCTATATCAACATATAACATCAATTAATGCTAAAACACATTTCAACATTAATCACCATGAATTAAAACATACTAACTATAAAAATTAACACTTAAATCACATAACAACATGCTTTTAAATCATCAATCTAGGAGCCACTACAAATCACCTAAATTCCTAAATCCATCAACTGAATCAAGAAAATTAGGTGATATATATCAATCCATCACATGAATCAATCAACCAAGTCCAAATCTAAGTGTGATTAAGGTTCTGATACCACCTGAAAGCAAGATAGGCAATAGGATATATAATCAAAACTTTAGAACATGAAATAACTAGTGCCTACAAGCATTACAAAGAACTAATCATGCCTTGGATTTAGATTTAGATGGAGGATTACATTGATAAGCAAATCTAAAATGAAATAAGTGAACTCTTAACTGATTCTAGATTTTATCTGCTCGTGGCATAACGGAAGAATAGCAATGATCGTCTTACCAAATCGCCTCCAAAAATTCCAAAAACCTATTGAAGATATCCAACACCATGGAAAATATTAAATAAAAAATTAAGATCAATTGGTCATCTAGATCACCCTAGAGAAATTTGTAAAGTCGCACCTCAAGTAGAGAGCTCTCTAGAAATAGAGCAAGCCACACGTCTTGTCTCTATTGAGATAGTATACACACCAATAAAATTCCTAAATTCTCTAATTCATAAGATAGAATAGAATTAGAGAATTGGGGATGAAGGAGGTCAAAAATTGGTAGATGGAGGAAGTAAAGCTAAGCCTTCAACATATGAAATACTAGCTTGCAGAAGGGGTTGATTTTGGAGGTAAAAATGAAGAATCTAATTCTTGACACTTTTTACACACCACAATCTCTCTCTATTTAGCTCATATGCTATATCTATACAGAGATGTGGATTTATGTGATGCCAAAGTGGCATCACACATTCCATGAAGAGGGAAGGGGGTGGCGGCTAAGATGCTTATGTGGCAAAAAAATCTAAATTTCATTTGAATTTCATTTGCATCTTAATTAATTTGAAATGATCATCTTAATTATGTTTGGAATCTCATTTCAAATTAGTTAAGGTGCCATCTCAAATTTCATTTGAGTCTTCCTTCCAAAAATGCATTCCTCATAATTAATCAAATTAAACTCTTTAATTTAATTAATTATGCTTTGACTTAACACTTTAAGTCAAACTAGCTTAACTCTTTAAGCTTAATTGTCAACTTAACTCTCTAAGTTAACTTAACCAATTAATGGTCATATTGGCACCAAATAATTAATTCCTTAATTATTGGTCTAATTTAACTCCTTAAATTAGTTGATCAATTTAACTCCTAAACCAATCAAGCTAAAATTGACCTTCAAATTTGGTACCAAAATTTGGTTCACTAGTATAGAGAGATCTCTTTTCTAACTCTTTAGAAAATTCTCTCCATCAATTAGGAAGCTAATTAGATTTTGTATGTGACCCAATAGGTTATACCATTCATTGAAAATGGGCTCACAATGTCTTGTGACTTTCAAATATCTTATATTCATTCTAGTTCAAAACTCCATTTAAACTAGTCGATTCAATTCAATTAATCTCATTAATTGAAAGTAACTAATCTCCATGGTTAATGTCAACCTCAAGCTCACAGTGCCCAATTAATTGGCCAAAATAAATATTTTGGAGAACCATCATTACTCTATGCGTGTCATGTAAATACGGTCCTTCCATCTCCTATCTTCCAAAAGAGGCCTAGGATAAGATATTTGTCAGCTCTCAATTAGCCTTGATACTATGTCTCTATTCTCAATGTTTGAATCCATTTGTGTGACCTCACCTTTGGGAAACTCCTTTTCCAAATTGTCACACCTCCTTACGCAATGATTTCTTGAAATTGATCATTATAGAACACATAGGAGATGTACTCATTCTTCACAATAGCGAGGAGTTGGAATCCATCTTAAATCTCACAAACCTCCATGCCAAGTAACTTATACCTAATCTTAACCTGAAAGACAAGTGGTCAAGGATGAGTTAAAGCATGAGGGCTAGACACAAGGTTACCTGGATCCTTAGGTCAAAGGACTAATAATATGAACTCGCCTAAGCAAGAGAATTAACCACAACCGACTTGCCACGTCGGCAATCTAGTGGATTCTCCTGTAGGTCTTCAGTACCTTATTCTTTAACAAGCACCACTAATATGCACCCATATCTCATACAGTTACCCATGAAATAAGGTAATCTGCAACTCTTGGAATTATACATCGTTAGTGCAGATCTGTCCGGATCTAAATATCTTATCTCATAAGGTCCTATAACTTGGACATTTTAAGATCACGATCATGTGAGACTTATTCTATAGTTACCAAACCAAGTCCTACAGTTTATGGTGATTTAAGGTTTCATCTAGATGCAAGTAAAGTATAATAAAGCATAAGATAAAGGTGGCAATATAGAGATTATCATTTAATCAAGATTGTTTTGCATGGTAATAGTTTGTACAAGGCCAATCTCATTAACTTGTAGGGCACTATTCTAATATATCCTAGGCCTAATTCATGAACTTTTCACATATCTCTAGATCTACATCAATCTTAAAGGGATTAGGAGTACCATGATATAGGTCCCATATCCACTTCTAAGAATCTAGAATGATTTTTTTAGGTTACGTTAATCGTAGAAATTTAGCTTGGTTAGTCTATTGGTTTCCAAAGTAACGTGGAGTGGAATATTAGCCATTCTTGAGATTTCACAAATGCTCAAAGGTGAAAAAGAGAATATAACCATGTGATGGAATATTGATATTAAAAACATGTTTATGGTCTTTCAATCATATTTTTCTCGCACTATTTTATCAAATCCTTCACCATAAGAAGAATATGGGAATTCTCATTTCCTAGTGTGAATCAAGGCCCCAATAACTTGCAACTAAACCCCTATTTATGAGTGCCATCCACGAGCAGTCAAAGTGTAGGCAACTTTTGCCAATTACATATAATGCAACTCTAATATATTTTGCCTCACTTTTCATATAGACTCACGTTTACGTGTGCCATTTATACTAATAAATATTAAATCTGACTTACAAATCCTTCTTTATCTCAAGACGACCTCACAACATCCTCTATTTATGTGTGCCAATGCGTGAGGGTTTTTGAGTCAAAGATATATCTTATGCTAAGTGTATGCTCATAGTTTTCCACGTAAGTGTGACCCCAATTTACGAGTGCCATCACACAAAATTGGTAGCATCGTCATGGCATACATATTGGTAAAAGGCTTGGATTAATTAAAACTCCTTTAATTTGTATCCGTTGAACTTAATATTTGAAAAACACTAAGATATTCTAAGTGGAGGGTTTTTTCCTTGTAAAGATCTCATCACTTTTATCTTTTTGTTTAAGTTCTCTATATCCTAATCATGTATCCCATAAATCAATAAGATATGAAAAGTATAAATAAGTAAATCCACCTGGCATGCTCCTAGGTGGGATGACTATGAGCCTAACTAAGAGATGTATTTGGAGCTATAGGTGCATCACTCAAACTAATTTTAAGTAGGTTGATTAAACTAAACTATTACATGAGTGTATCCCATACATTCATGGGTCTTCAAGCCTCTTTGGATCTTCTTTGCTCATTGTAACTTTTACAAGAGAAAGAAAATCTCAGTCCTAGTGATTCTACTCTCATAACTTTTACAAGATAGAACTATAGGCATGCAAGCTCCATTTCAATAACTTGAAATAAATAAAATTAATATTAAAGGCTCATAATCATCCCCATTCATTCATCATTGATTCAACAATTAAATGGACAATAAATAAATCTAGAATTAACAATTAATTCCAACAATAAAAAGCTTATCTCATAAATAAATAATTGGCCAAGAAAAAATAAGCATAATCATTATGCATCTCATTTTTGCAATAATTGGAGATCAACTTTGACTAGATTTAAGAAGTAACAAAAACACCAAACATAGTTTTGAGAACTCGCACAATAGTTTTGCATCCATTGTTTATGATTTAAATTGGTTTTTAGTCACTTAAGAAACTATATAAAGGCTTAAAACTCGATCAACCTTAAACATGGGACTTTGGCCCAGGTGAGCTCAGAAACTTTTAGCCACTGCTTTGTCGTGGCTGCTATATGCCTGCAGCTCTCCTATTTTGTGGTCAAGCCTATTTTGGCTCAACTTTTGTGCACCAAAAAATTTATAACACCTTCTAAACATTAAAATACACATTATGAATGAAATTTCAGAGCTAAAACACCTTTCAAAATTGAAATTTCAAGTGCTCAATCATGCTTCAAAAATCAAGTTCAAGTGAGAATCAAATTCTCCAAGAATCTCCAACCAAACTCCAATCTCATTGGATTTGAAAATAACCAAAACTCTTTCAGCCATAAATCAACATGCTATATCAACATATAATACCAATTAATGCCAAATAAACATTCTACATTAATCACAATGAATAAAAAAAAACTAACTACATGAATTAACATTTAAATCACACAATAGCATGCATTCAGTTCATCAATCAAGGAGCCACACACAACATCAACTAAACACTCCAATATATCACATGAATCAATCATCCATAGAAAATCCAAATCTAAGCATGATTTTAGCTTAGATACCACTTGAAAGCAAGTAAGGTACTAGGATCCAATTATCTAAACTTCAAAAGCCTGAAATTAATTAGTGATTAGATGCATAACAAGGATCAATCCATTCTAGGTATTCATATTTTTTGTGAGCATTACCATGAAAAGCAAAATCCAAGGAATGACTAGTGAACTCCTCACAATTCTAGAAACTATCTACAACTGATGTAGTTGAAAGAGTGCGTAAATCTCCCAACAAAAAATCATCAAACAATTCCAAGAAAATTATTGAATATTATAAACATCTTTAAGAACTCTTTGTAAAAATTGTGGATAAAAAATCGTTATGGAACTCCCAGTAGAAACTCTCCAAATTGGACTATGTATAGGTAGATCTCCAAAATCAGCAAACTCTCTTATTTGCCTCTATTATTAGGATCCACACACCAATTAGATCTTCCAGAATCTATAGCCTATAAGTTGGATTAAGACTAGAGATACAATAATGGTAGAGGCTGATTTTAGGTTGGAAGGAAGAAGAAAAGTGCAAAGCTTTCAACAAATGAATCCAATGCTTGCAAGGGGTTTTTGGAAGGAAATTGCAAAGAATCTAATTCTTCATAAATGGTGTGATATCTTTTAACTAATCCTCTCTCTTTCTATATATATGTATATATAGATGTTGAATGGTGTGATGCCAAGGTGGCATAACACTTTCCATGAGGAGAGGTAGCTAAGTAGGGTGCCTAGGTGCCAAATTAAATCCAAATCTCATTTGAATTTCAAGTGCATTTTAATTACATTTGAAATCTAATTCCTAATTAATTAACATGATAATTCAAATGAACTCTTCATTTGAATTTTCCCTCCAAAATTAATTCTTTCCATTAATTAAATTAAACCTTGTAATTTAATTAATTATCCTTTGACCTAATCATTTAAGTCAAAATAGCTTAACTCTTAAGCTCAATTTGTCAACTTGCCTCTTTAAGTTAACATAACAAATTGATGGCCATATTGACACCAAATAATTAAATCTTTAATTATTGGTCTAATTTAACTCCTTAAATTAATTGATTAATTTAACAGTTAAATTATTCAAGTCAAAAATGACCTTCAAAATTGGCACCATAAAATTGGTCCACTAGGAGTTAGTTTTCTAACACTTAGAAAATTTTCTCCATTAATTAGGAAGCTAATTGGTTTTTGTGTGTGACCCAATAGGTTCGACCATTCATTGGATATGGACTCACAACTCCTTGTGACTTTTGAATATTTTATATTCATTTAATTTAAAGCTCATTTTAAACTAATCAACTCAATTCAATTAATCTCATCAATTGAAGAGTACCCAATTTCTATGGTCGATGTCCAACCTCAAGCCCATGGAGCCCAACTAATTAGCTGAAATGAATATTATGCAGGACTAGCATTGTTCTATTCGTACCATGCTAATATGGTCCTTCTATTTTCTACTTTATGCAAAGATTTTTGGGAATCGATCATTATAAAAGACATAAGAGATGCACTTATCCTTCACAACAACGAGAAGCTGGATTTCATTTTAGATCTTACAAGCCTCCATACCAAGTAGCTTATATCCAATCTCAACCTAAAAGACTTAATAGACAGTTAAGGAAAAGTTAAAATATGAGGATTAGATACAAGGTTACCATAGATCCTTTAGTTAATTGACTAATAATATGTACTAGTGTAAGTAAGAGAACTAGCCATTATCGACTTGCTAATAGAGTTATCTAGTAGATTATCGAATAGGTCTTTTAACAAGCTCCTACTAACATGCACTTATAGCCATTATCTACCTTATTTTTTAACAAGCTCCTACTAACATGCACTTATATCTTTTATAGTTGCTCATGGAACGAAGCAATCTCCAACTCTTGGATTTATGCATTGTTAGTGCAAGTTTATCTAAATCTTAGGTATCCCGTCTCTTAAGATCCTATAACTTGAAAAATTTAAAATCACGACCATGTGGGACTTATTCCATTGTCACCAAACCAAGATCCACAATTACAAATGACCTAAGGGCTTAATCCAAATACTACTTAAGTGAAATTAAGCATAAGATGAAAATGGCCATACAAAGAATATCATTCAATCAATATTGTTTTACATGGAAATAGCTTTTACAAGGGCAATCTAGTTGGCTTACTAGGTACTATTCAAACACATAAGGTATACGAGAAATCTTTTTTCTGCCCTTTTCAATTTGAAAGGTTAAAGACTTGGAGAGACTAATTCCATGTTTTATTGGGAGGTATCCCATCTTGAATTCCTTTATACTAAAACTCTTTAATATTTTGTCAATGTACGTAGATTGGGAGTTCTCCAATATCATCTTTGATCCATCTCTATAGATATATATTCCTAATATAAAGAATACTTCTCCTAAATCCTTCATAGAGAATTGTAAAGATAACGATGCTTTAGTACACTTTAACTATTAGAATAGTACCTCGCAAGTCAATTAGATTGGCATGTAAACTACTGCAATTGTGATACAATCTTGATTGAATAATATTCTTTAAATGTCTATCTTTATCTTATGGTTATGTTTACTTTACTGACATTTTATTGAAGCTCTTTGAGTACACAAGGCTATGGGACTTGGTCAATACACTCAATGATGATCATGAAACAAGTTTTGTACTGTTGTGATCTTATACCTTCCAAATTGTAGAATCTTATGAGATAAGGCATTTAAGATTCAAATAGACTTGTATTAATGATGCATAAATCTAAAGGTTTGATATTGCTCCATTTCATGTGCAAATTGTTAGAATAGTGCCCAGCAAACTAATTAATGCCTTGTAAAACTATTTCCTTGTAAAATAATCTTGATTGAATGATATTCTTTATATGTTCATCTTCATCTTACACTCTTTATTCCTTAGTTGGCATTTGGATGAAGCCCTTAGATCACACTAGACTATGGGACTTAGTTATACATTAGATAGTAATTATGGAATAAGTCTTACACGGTTCAGATCTTAAAGCTTCTAAGTCATAAGATTTTATGAGATTGGGTATCTAAGATTTGGATAAACTTGCACTAATGATGCATAAATGCAAAGGTTAGATATAGCTTCATTCCATGACCAATCCCACATGAGACATGGCTGTATGTTAGTGGGTGTATGTTAAAGAACAAAACATTGAAAGCCTACCCAAAGAATCAACTAGATAGCCATATGTATCCTATAATGATCAATTCCAAGAAATCTTTGTGCAAATGGTGTGATAATTTGGAAAAGAAGTTTTCCAAAGATGAGGTCACATAGTGGAATCAAACATTGGGAATAAAGGCATAGTATCAAAGCTATTAGGGAATCGATAAATATCCTTCCCCAGGCCTTTTTCGAGAGATAGGAGATGAAAGGACCATATTTGCATGGTACACATAAAGCTATAATGGTTCTCCAAAAGCATTCATTTTGGCCAATTAATTGGGCTCCATGGCCTTGACATTGGACATTGACCAAGGAGATTTGGTACTCTTCAATTAATACCGATTAATTGAATTGAGTTAATTTAGTTTAAAGGTGTTTAAACTAAAATGAATATATGATATTCAAAAGTCTCAAGGAATTGTGAGCCTATGTACAGCAAATGGTAGAACCTATCGGGCCACACACAAAAGCTAATAGCATTTCCTAAATCTTGGAGAAACTTTCTAAGCATTAGAAAATTCACTCCAAAGTGATCAATTTTTGTGGTGACCACAAATTGAAGCGTCACTTGCTTGATTAATTTAAGTGTTAAATTGGTTAACTAATTTAAGAGTTAAATTATACCAATAATTAAAGATCTTGGTGCCACATGACCATTAATTGGTCTAATTTACTGAGATTATGGAGTTAAGCTTGTTGACTTAACTGTTAAGTCAAAGGTTAATTAATTAAATTAAATGCTTAATTTAATTAGTGAGAAGAGTCCCTTTTGGAGGAAAACTAAAATGAAAGGTTCTTTTAATGTGACATATTAGTTAGCTTGAAATTAGATTTCAAATGAAACTGAAATGCACACAAATTCAAATTAAATTTGAATTTGCCAACTTGCAAACATTGCAAGCAAGTTCGTGATTCCCTACCTTGAGGAAGGTGTGATGCCAACCTGGCATCACATCTTTCTACCTCTATATATACATATAGAGGTAAGGTAGGCAGCCACATGCATTTTGATGTAAAGAATAAGATTCCTTCATATTTTTCCTCCATTCTCAAGGTGTTCACTCATGTGTTGAAGTTCATTTTTCTCTTCTTCTCTAATCCCTAAATCAGCCATCTCCCTCTCATCTATCCTCTAAATCTCTAGCTAATTTTGAGGAGTGATTAGAAATTGCTTTGGTGCATGGATCACTTTGATATAGACAAAATAAAGGGTTTGTTAAGCCTTTGGAGATCTTCCACTTGGAACAGTAATTGGTGATTTTGTTCCAGGAGATAAAGATGGAGTTTTGATATGAAATTTTCCTAGTAAATCCATTGAAGAGTTGAGGAGTTGCTAGAGTTTTTTTGGAATTTTTAGGGAAGTTTGATGAGTGCAAAAGTTGCATTGATTTTGCTACGCTACTGCTTGGCAGATTCTGGATTGAAGAAGAGTTCTATATTTTCTCCTTGGAATTAAGCTAATCATGGTATTCCTTTTCCTAAATCTCAATGATAAGCATGTTTAGATCATTATTAGCTTGAGTAGCCTTGTTTATTTTAACTTTTGAAATTTTAATTATTGGACCTTATGCTACTCCAGCTTTTAAGTGGTATTAAATTCTAATTCTAAAGCATTTGAAAAGTTCGAAGCGTATAGGAGTGAACTAGAAAAGCAGAAGGGACTCAGTATTAAAGCTCTTTGAATGTATCGAGGGGGAGAATACTTAAGTGCCAAATTCTAGAATTAGAGACTTTAATTTAATTAATTAACCTTTGAGTTAAGTGTCAAGTCAAAGGTACTTGACTCAAAGGGTAATTAATTAATTTAAAGTGTTTAATCCAAGAATTCGGTACTTAAGTATTCTCCTCCTCAGTCCAATTGAAAATATTTAATACTGGGTCCCTTTTGTTTTTCTACTTCACTCCTATACCCTTTGAACTTTTTAAAACTTCGAAATTAGGCTACGATACCACTTGAAGGCTGGAGTAACACTAAGATCCAATAATTAAAACTTCAAAAGCTAAAATAAACATGGCTACTCAAGCTAACAAGGATATAAACATGCTCATGATTTAGATTTAGGAAATGGAATACCTCAATTAGCTTAATTCCAAGGAGAAAATGAAGAAATCGTCTTCAATCCAGAATCTACTAAACAGTAGCACAGTAAAATCAATTCAACTTTTGCATGCATCAAACTTCTCCAAAAATATTCCAGCAGCTGCTCAACTCTTCGATAGATCAACTATGAAAATTGTACATCAAAACTCCATCTTGATCTCCAGAAATAAATCGCCAAATTAATGTTCCAATTGGAAGATCTCCAAAGGCTTAGCAAACCTTTTGTTTTGTCTCTATCAAAGTGATCTACACACCAAAGCAATTTCTAATCACTCTTCATAATTAGATATAGATTGAGAGGAGAGATGAAAGGGAGATGGTCAATTTAGGGGTTGGAGAATAAGAGAAAGATGAACTTCAAAAAATGAGTGAACACCTTGAGAATGGAGGAAAAATGTGAACGAATCTAATTCTTCATATCAAAATGCATGTGGCTACCTACCTCACCTCTATATCTATATATAAAGGTAGGATGATGTGATGCCAAGTTAGCATCACACCTTTCTCAAGGTGTGGAATCACCAACTTGCTTCCAATGCTTGCAAGTTAGCAAATTCAAATCTAATTTGAATTTGTGTGCATTTCAATTTATTTGAAATCTAATTTCAAGCTAATTAAAATGTCACACCAAATGAACATTTCATTTGAATTTTCTTCCAAAAGGGATTCTTCTCATTAATTAAATTAAACACTTTAATTTAATTAATATGTTTAATTTAATTAATTAACTTTTGACGAACACTTAAGTCAACAAGCTTAACTACTTAAGCTTAATTAACTAGACCAATTGATGGTCACATGGCACCAAATAATTAGCTCTTTAGTTATTGGTCTAATTTAATTCAAAAGTTAGTTGATCAATTTAACACTTAAATTAATCATGCCAAGTGACACTTCAATTTTTAGGCACCCCAAAAATTGATAACTTTGGAGTGAATTTTCTAACACTTAGAAAGCTCTTCCAAGATTTAGGAAATACTATTGGCTTTTGTGTCTGACCCGATGGTTTTACCATCCATTGGATATGAGCTCACAACTTGTTTTCACTTTTGATTATGTATTGTTAGTGCAAGTCTATTTAGATCTTGGATGCCCTGTCTCATAAGATCTTATAATTTGGAAAGTTTAAGATCCCAACTGTGTAAGATTTACTCCATGATTAGCATCTAATGTGTAACCAAGTCCCATATTCTATTATGCTCTAAGGGCTTCATCCACATGTTAGTGGAATAATGAAAAGCATAAGATGAAGATCTCCACATAAAGTTTATCATTCAATCAGGATTATTTTACAAAGAAATAGTTTTACAAGGCTAACCCGATTTGCTTGTTGGGCACAACTCCAATAGATAGTACTTGTGGTTCTCTTCTTTGTAATTCATCATAGGGGATGGAAAGAAGAAAAAGTCTTTGTGAAAGGGATATGATTCTATGCCTAAGAAATGGAGCAAGAGTTGCTGCCATGGTCCAAGGCGTAATCAAGTTAGACTTGGGGGATGCTTGCATTATACTTAATCCAGCACCTTATTAAGAATGTTATTTCAATTTCCATTCTTGATAATGAAGGATTTAAGTTTTATATGTCAAGTACAAAGTTGAAGGCATTAAAGAATGGTTCCTTAATTGCTCAAGGTACCTTAGTTAACAGAATGTACATAATTCTCAACTTTCACCAATGCACATTCAATTAAGTAAAAAAAAGTTAGATAACCAATAAGATGCCATTTTATGGCATACAAAACTTGGGCATATTTTTTAAAAATAGTATGAATAAGATAGAAACTCTCGAAGCACTAAATGTTGTGGCATTGAGAATCTTCGTACTTGTGAATCTTGTTTGAAGTGAAAAATGACCCAAGTTATTTTTCTAGGACAAACTAAGCACTCCACAAATCTTTTGGACTTGATCCATATAGATGTTTGTGGCCTACTAAGAGTTAGTAGGAGAGGAGGCTATTCTTACTTCATCACTTTCATTGATGATTATAGTCAGTTTAAACATGTATATCTTATAAAGTACAAGCCTAAAGTCTTTGAAAAGTTCAAAGAGTATAGGAATGAAGTAGAAAAGAAAAAGGGACATAGTATTAAAGCTCTTTGATCGGATTGAGGGACAGAATACTTAAGTGTCAAATTCTTGGACTATCTAAAGGGGAATAGGAGTTTTTCTTATTGGACTCCACTCGAGACAACCAAACATAATGGAGTAGCCAAGAGAAGAAATCGTATCTTGTTGGACATGGTGCATTCCATGATGAGCTTTACCGAGGTGCCCATATCCATTTGGGGATATGCCTTAGAAATAGGGGTGAAATTACTAAATATAGTACCTTCAAAGTCGGTGCCAAAGATGCCACATGAGATATGGTATGGTAAAGCACCCTTTTACCATTACCTCAGGGTTTAGAGATCTCCTGTCTATGTGAGATGGACAATGGAAGATAAATTGGATAATAGATTCAACTTGTGTAAGTTTGTGGGATATCCAAGAGAGTTTATATGTTATTACTTCTATGATCCCTCGGAACAAAAAGCGTTTGTTTCAAGAAATGTCACCCTTCTAGAAACAAACTTTCCATTAGATAGAAATGGTGTTGTTGTTGAACTTGATAAAGTTCAAGATAATTATTAAATCCCACAAATGGTGCAAAAAAATGAGCATCAAGAGCTTCATACACAATCTCTGAGAAGATCAAACGGAATCAAGAAGCAACCCAAAAGATTTAAATTTCTTCATGAGATGGGCCAATCAAATAGTGATTTAAAGATCTATGAGAAAGCTATGTTGGACATAATCTCGGGATGTTCGCTTGAAGCCATGAGATTCAAAATGGACTCTATGTACTCTGACAAAGTATGCACTTTGGTAGACCCACCGAAGTGCCTAACTCTATTCAAATTTTGCTTGTCATAGTTGCATATTATGACAATAAGATTTGGCAAATGGATGTGAAAATCATTTTCCTCAATAGCGACATTGAAGAAGAAATATATATGGAACAACCACAAGGTTTCACATCCAAGGAGAATGAGCAAAAGGTTTGCAAACTCCAAAGTTCTATTTAGGGACTTAAACATGTATTTCAAAGTTGGAACATATGTTTTGACATGACAGTTAATTCATTTGATTTTGTTAAAAATGTGTATGAACTATGTGTGTATATAAAGGCTAATGGGAGTAATGTATTGTTTATTGTGCGTTATGTTGATAGCGTCCTTCTCATTGGAAATGAGATAGGAATGTTAAAGTGTACTAAAGTGTGGTTATCTACTCAATCTCCAGAAAGGATTTGGGAGAAGCATCCTATGTATTAGGAATACATATCTATAGAGATAGATCGAAGGAGATGTTGGGCCTTTCTTAAATCTTGTACATTGACAAAATACTAAAGAGGTTTAGTATAGAAAAATCTAAAAGGGGATTTGTTTTCCTATAGGAGATGGCCTTCATTTCTCAAAGTCTATGGCCCCCATGATAGAAGAAAGGAGACAAAAGATGTCCTACATACCTTATGCCTCTGCTATTGGGAGCATAATGTATGCTATTCAATGTACAAGACTATATGTGGCACACTTGCTATGTGTTACAAGGAGGTTCCAATCCAATCCAATCCTAATTAGAGTTATTTGATAGATATTAAAGCATCCTTAAGTACTTGAAAAGGACTAAGGATTTATTTTTGATATACGGCAATGGAGAATTGAAACTCAAGGGGTTTTTATATTCAAGTTTCTAATCTAATGTGAATGATGTGAAATTTACTTTTGGATATATATTTTGCTACAATAACGGTGTGGTAAGTTGGAAGATTCCAAACAAGACACCATGAAAAACTTTACCATATATTAAGAATATATTGAAGCTTTGAAAGTTGTAAATAAAGGTGTTAGGTTGAAAAACTTCATTCAAGAATTGAATATAGTGCCTAGCATTACTGAGCCAACAGTCGTCTTTTGTGACAACAATGAGGCGATAGCACAACCTAAAGAGTTTAGATCTCATCAGCAATCCAAGCACGTTTTGAGGTGATATCATTTGATCTAAGAGAGATCATTGATAAGGGAGACATCAGAGTGGAGAGAGTTTCCTCGAAAAAGAATATAGTAGATCCACTGATAAAACCCAAAATGCAAAAAGCCTTTGAAAGGTATTTTGAGAAAATGAGCCTCAAGGCCATAGGGCGTTGGCTCGAGGGCACGTGGGAGATTATTGGAATAGTGCCAGCAAGCCAATTATATTATTTGTGTAAAATTATTTCCTTGTAAAATAATCTTGATCAAATGGTATTCTATATATGGAAATCTTCATTTATGCTCTTTATTCCTTCACTGGCATTTGGATAAAGCCCTTAGATCACACCACACTTTGGCACTTGGTTATACATTAGATGGCAATTATGGAATAAGTCTTACACAGTCGAGATCTTAAACCTTTCAAGTAATAAGATCTTGTGAGACAGGGCATCTAAGATCTAAATAGACTTGCACTGATGATGTGAAAATCTAGGGGTTAGATATTGCTTTGCTTCATGAGCAAATCCATATGAGATATAGATGCATACTAGTAGGTACTTGGTAGAGAATAAGATATTAAAGACCCACCCTGGTTAAACTAATGAATCTTATTAGTCCTTTAACCTGAAGATTAATGGTAACTTTATGTTTGGTCCTCATACTTTGACTCTTCCTTGGTCACTTAGTAGGCTTCTTGGGTAAAGATTGGGCATGGGCTACTAGGCATGAAAGTTTGTGAGATCTAATATAAAATTCAACTCCTCATCTTTTTGAAGGGTGAGTGCATCTTTTATGTATTCTATAATGATCGATTCCAAAAAATCCTTGTGCAATGCAGTATGACAATTTGGAAGAGGAGCTTTCTAAAGATATGGTCATGTAGTGGAATCAAATAGTGAGAATAGAGATATAGGATCTAGGCTATTGGGGAGCTAGCAAATATCTTGCCTTAAGCCTTTTTTGGGAAATAAGAGACAAAAAGGTTGTATGTACTTGGTACGCATAAAGCTATAATAGTTCTCAGAAAGCATTAATTTGGCCAATTAGTAGGGCTCCTTTGGCTTGAGGTTGGACATCAACCATGGAGATTGGGTAGTTTTCAATTAATGGAGATTAATTGAATTGAGTTGATTTAGTTTAAAAGAGTTTAAACTAAGATAAATATATGATATTCAAGAGTCACAATGAGTTGTGAGCCCATATCCAATGAATGGTAGAACCTGTCGGATCACACACAAAAGCCAATAGCTTTCCTAAATCATGGTGGAACTTTCTAAGTGTAAGAAAAGTCACTTAAAAGTGACTGATTTTTGGGGTGACCAAAAATTGAGTGCCACTTGGCTTTATTAATTTAACTAATAAATTGATCAACTAATTTAATAGTTAAATTTGACCACTAATTAAAGAATTAATTACTTGGTGCCAAGTGACTTTCAATTGGTCTGGTTAATTAAGCTTAAGGAGTTAAGCTTGTTGACTTAACTATTAAGTCAAAAGTTAATTAATTGAATTAAAGTGTTTAATTTAATTAATGAGAAGAATCCTTTTTGGGGGAAAATTGAAATGAAAGGTTACTTTGGTATGAAATTTTAATTAGTTTGAAATTAGATTTCAAATGAAATTGAAATGCACACAAATTCAAATTATATTAGAATTTGCCAACTTTCAAGAATTGCAAGCAAGTTGGCGGTCCCCCACCTTGCGGAAGGTGTGATGCCAACTTTAAATTACATTATCCTCCCTCTGTATATAGATATAGAGGTGAGGTAGGTGGCCGCATGGATTTTCATGTGAAGAATTAGATTCTTTCACATATTTCCTCCTTTCTCAAGGTGTTCACTCATGTGTTGAAGTTCACCTTTCTCTTCTTCTCCAACCCCTAAATCAACCGTCTTATTCTCATCTCTCATCTCAATAACTAGATAATTATGAGAAGGGATTGGAAATTGCTTTGGTTTGTGGATCATTTTAATAAAGGCAAAACAAATGGTTAGCTAAGCCTCTGGAGATCTACAAATGGGAATAGTAATTTGGCGATTTTATTCCAGGAGATCCAGAAAGATTTTTGTTCTAAAATTTTCAAAGTAGATCGATTAATGAGTTGAGGAGATGCTGTAATTGTTATAGAATTTTTGGAGAAATTTAACTCATGCAAAAGTTGCATTGATTGGTAGTGCTTCTATTTGGCGAATTCTAGATTGAAGCAGAGTTTCTCATTTTCTCCTTGGAATTAAGCTAATCAAGGTATGAAAGTTTGTGTGGCACTAGGATCTAAATATTTAAAGAAAATGAATAAACTAGCCCATAAAACACCACAAGGATTTAGATTTAGAAGAGGAAAATATCTGGGTAAAAATAGAAAATTTGAAGAACAACAACTCTCTCTTCAATTGTCGAATAGGCTCTTCACCAATGCAGCAAAATCACCACCAATATTTCCCAATATGGACTCTTCCATTTTGGCTGAAATTTTTATTGGAACTCCTCAACTCTTTGAAGATTCTTTAGTCAAAATTTGAGGCTGATCAGAACACTAAAGGTATTCCCAGAGAAGCAAAAATCTACTGCTAGAAATTGCTATAGTTAAGAGAAAAAGCAACCAAAATAGATTGCCTCTAATGCAAACATGATATAGGACCTATATTCGCTTATAGAAATCTAGAATGATTTTTGAGGTTGAGTAAATCATAGAAGTTAAGCCCGATTGGTTTATTAGTTTCCAAAATAACATTGAGTAGAATTTTAACCATTCTTGGGATTTTAAAAATCCTCAAATATGAAAAAGAGAATATAAGCATGTTATTGAATTGATATTAAAAATATGTTCATGGTCTTTTAAACATGTTTTCCTCCCACGATTTTATCAAATTCTTCACCCCCAAGAAGAATTCGAGAAATTAAATTTTCTAGTGAGAATCAAGAGCCCAATGACTTGCCAATAGATTCCCATGACCAAGTGCCATCCATGAGTAAGCCAAAGGTAAGCAACTTTTACTAATTGCATATCATGCAACTCTTGATATATTTTGCCTCAATTTTCATATAGACCTATGGGACCGTGTGTCATCTATACTACTAATTGTTAAGTCCAACCCAATAATTAATCTTTAATTCAAGACGGCATCATGACATCCCCTGTGACCAAGTACCAATGCATGAGGGTTCTTAAGTCAAAGGTGCATCTCATACTAAGTGTATGCTCATAGCTTTCCTCCTAAGTGTGACCCCCATGACCAAGTTCCATCACACAAAGTCGATAGCATCATCATGGCACACACTATTGGTGAAAGGCTTGAATTAATTAAAACTCTTTTAATTTGTATCTATGTAGACTTAATATTTGAAAACATTTAGAACTTCCAAGTTGAGGGTTTTTGCTTGTAAAGATGTTATCATTTTTATCTTCTTATTTAGGTTTTCTATACCCTAATTATGCATCTCATACATCAATAGGATATAATAAGCATAATTAAGTAAACAGCCTAGCATGCTTCTTGGATGGGATGACCACGGGCCTAACTAAGTGATGCACTTAGCGCAATAGGTGCATAACTCGATTATTTTAGGTGGGTTGATTAAACTAAGCTATTACATGAGTGTATCCCATACAATCATAGGTCTTCAAGCCTCCTTAGATCCTCTTTGCTCCTTGCAACTTTTACAAGAGAAGGAAAACCTCACTCTTAGTTATTCTACTTTCATAACTTTTACAAGATAGAACAAAGGGCATACAAGCCCCATTTAATACAATCTATTTCAGCAACTTGCAATAAATAAAATCAATATTAAAAGGCTCATGATCATCCCCACTTATTCATCATCCCTTCAATATTTAAATGAATAATAAAAAAACCAAGAATTGATATTCAATTCTAATAACTAAATGATAATCATATTAAAAAATAATCAATTATGCAAAAACAAGCATAAAACTTATGTATCATATTTTTTCCACAATTGGAGATCAACTTTAACAAGTTTTAAAAGCAACCAAAAAATGTCCAACACAATTTTGAGGCCTTGCACAACATTTGTGCAACAAATGTGTGTGTTTCAAAATGGGTGTGGTCACTAAAAGAATCAAAGAAAAAGTTCAAACCTATCCCCAACCCAACAAGGGGCTCCTAGCCAAGGCTTCCTCACTTTTGAGCAATAGCTCTCGGCCACTGCCCTACTGTGGGTTGTCATGAGCCAGCAGCACCATTGTTTTAGGGTTTATGGTTGAGTTAAGCCATTTTTTGCTCAACATTTGTGTGCCAATAATTTTAGGAAAAATTCTAAACAAAAAAGCACACAACATAATTGAAAAATTTATATTAAAACACCTTTTAATACTGAAATATCAAGTGCCCAAAGATGCTAGAAAAATATTTTTAAGCAAGAATCGTATTCTTCAAAAATCTCCAATTATATCCAATCTTATTGGACCCAAAAATGACCAAAATAAATTAAGGAAATTCACAGCATGCTATATCATAATATAACAATGACCAATGTCAAATCAAAATTTAACATCAGAAAATTGAATCAAAACATGCCCATCATATGATTTAACAATTAAAGCACGCAATAGCAAGATTCAATCAATCAATCAAGAATCCATAAACAAGATCATGCATACACTCCAACCCATCATATGGATCAATTAAATGGTAATTTTGATCAGTTCTTTGCAAAAACCAACCACCCAAGCCAAACAAAATCTAAATCCATGCATGAATATGGCTCCAATAACACTTGAAAGTTTGTGTGGCACTAGGATCCAAATATTTTCAAAAACAAACTGAATAAACCAGCCCACAAAACACCAAAAGGATCTAGACATTCATATGATTCTTATTTAGAAGAGGAAAATACCTGGGTAAAAGCAAAAAATTTGAAGAGCCAGAAAACTCTCTTTAACTGTCAAATAGGCTCTTCACCGGTGTAACAAAATCACCACCAATTTTTCCTAAGATGGACTCCTTTGTTTTGGCTGAAATTTTTAAGGAAAATTCTAAACCCTTTGAAAATTCTTCAGTCCAAATTTTAGGTTGATCATAATACCAGAGGTAATCCCAGAAGAAGCAAAAACTGGCTGCTAGAAACTGCTCTAGACAAGAGCAAAAGCAACCAAAATAAATTGCCTCCAATGCAAACGTCCACACACCAAATTAATAGCTATTCTCTGCAGAAAGGCTGTAAAATATGTAGAGAATTATGGGAGGAAGGCTGGGAATATTTAGGTGGAAGGAAGATGGAGAAGGAGAGAGTGACGGGAGGCTAATAACTTAGATTCCACTACACAATATTATTGGGAGAAAATCACAAAAAATGTGCACACCTCACACTTTTCTGGCCTGCCACTCTACAATATCCATATATAGGAGTGGTCACACACCATCCACAAGGAGGTGATGCCAAGTGTCCCTTGCTTAGGTGGCCACTGACTTTGTGATTAGTTAATTTAATTGAAGCACAAATTTCATCTAATGAAATATCTTGCAATTAAATTCTAATTCTTATTAAATGAATTCTTCATTTAATAATTTTCCAAAAATTATCTCTCCAACTTAATTAAATTAAAAATTTTAATTTAATTAATAATTTTTTGACTTAACTCTTAAGTTAAAACGCTTAACAATTTAAGCTAGTCAAAATTAACTTAATTCTTAAATTAATTTTGACCAATTAATAGTCATGTGACATCAATTAATTAACCTTTAATTAATTGATCTTAATTTAACTCTTAACTTAATTTGACCAATTTAATAATTAAACTGATCAAGCAAAAATAACTACAATTTTGCCTCCCCTAAAAATTGATCATGAATTTTCTAACTCTTAGAAAATTCTCCTTCCTTCAATAGACCATGTCATTGGATTTTTTTTGTTTTCCATTAGGTTCTACCATTCATTGGACATGGGCTCACAGCTCCTTGTGACTTTTGGAATACCAAATATTCACTTTAGTTTAAACTCCTTTGAACTAAGTAATTTAATTCAATTAATCTCATTAATTGAATAGTACCCAATCTCCATAGTTGATGTCCAATCTCGAGCCCATGGATCCCAACTAATTGGCTGAAATGAATGCTCTTGAAGAACCTTTCTAGCATTACGCATACCATAAAAATATGGTCCTTCTGTCTCCTGTCTTCTAAAAGAGGCCGAATGTAAGATATTTGTTGGTTTTCTAATAACCTCTATACTATATTTTTATTCTTATTGTTTGATTCTCTTTGTGACCTCATCTTTGGAAATGCCTTCTCAAATTGTGACATCACCTTGCATTAGGATTTCTAGAAATCGATCAATATAGAACACGTAGAAAATGCACTCGCCCTTTACAAAGATGGGGAATCAGATTCCCTCTTAGATCTCACAAACCTCTATGCCAAGTAGCTCACACTCAATCTCAACCCAAAAGACTCACTAGGTGGCCAAGGAAGAGTTAAGGTATAAGGACCGGATATAAGGTTACTATGGACCCTCAAGTCAAAAGACTAATAATATGCACTAGCGTAAGTAGAAGAACTATCCACTATTGACTTGCCATTACAGCTATTTGGTGGATTCTTTGGTAGGTGTTCAGTACTTTATTTTCTAACAAGTGCCCTCTAACATACACCTATATCTCATTTAATTACTTATGGAATGGAACAATCTCTAACCCTTGGATTTACGCATCGTTAGTGTAAGTCTATCCAGATCTTAGATGCCTTATCTCATAATATCCTAAGACTTGGAAGATTTAAGATCATGATTGTATAAGACTTATTCCATGATCACTACCCTGTGCATGACCAAGTCTTGTAATCTTGTGTGATCTAGGTGCTTTTCCAAATGCAAATGAAGTAAATAAAGAACATAAGAAGAAGATGGCCATATAATAAATATCGTCCAATCAAGATTGTTGTACAAGGAAATAGTTTACAAGACTAATCTAATTGGGCACTATTTCAACAAGGTGTTCCTCTACCTAAATTAGAATCATGAGCATGTTTAGACCTTTTTTAGCTTAAGTAGCCTAGTTAATTTTAGGTTTTGAAGTTTTAATTATTGGATCTTTGCACTACTCTAGCCTTCACAAACCATAAGAGATATGAGTGGATGTTAATGGGTGCTTGCTACAGAATAAGGCACTGAAGGCCTATTTGGAGAATCCACTACATAGCTAAAGTAGCAAGTTCTTCAGCTTACACTAGTGTATATAATTAGTTCTTTGCCCTAAGGTGCCATGGTAATCTTGTGTTTAGGTCTTTATGCTTTGGTTCTTCCCTGGTCATGTAGCAACTTGTTTGGGTACAGATTAAGTATGATTTGCTTAGACAGAGGTTTGTGAGAACTAAGATGAGATCTAAATGGGATCCAACTCCTTGTAATTATGAAGGGTGAGTACATCTCTTATATATTTTATAATGATCAATTTCAAGAAATCCTTATGCAAGGTGTATGACAATTTGAAAAAGTAATTTTCCAAAGATGTGGTCATAAAAGGGTATCACATGTGAATGCTTTTGAAAAACCAATCTAGTTAAAAAATGTGGCTTAATTAACTAGGTTGAACATCGACCATGGAGATTGGGTACTCTTCAATTAATCAATTAATGAAGATTTATTGAATTGAGTTGATTAGTTTAAAGTAGTTTAAACTAATGCAAATATTTGATATTCTAAAGGCACAAAGAGTTGTGAGTGAAGTCACATGTAGCAGTAGGATCCAATAATTGAAACTTTCAAAGCTAAAATTAACCAGGCTACATATGACAACAAGAATCTAAAAAAGCTATTGATTCAAATTTGGAAAGAAGATTACTTTGAATTGCTAAAAAACCCAAGGAGATGTGGAAGATCAACTCAACAACTTGAATTTGTTTCCCAACGGCACAGCGGAGAGTGAGCAACTTTTTCTCAATCCGACTCCTCAAAAAATTCTGAAAATTTTACATCACGTTATGAACTCTTTTTTAAAGTTATTGTAAAAAATCCAGCTCAAAAATTGGAAGGAAAGCATTTGGAAAATTTCACAAAAGTCGTTGCCTTGACAGTAGATCTCCTAAGGCTGGCAATCTAATTATCTTGTCTCTAATGTTATGATCCACACACCAATGCTAGGTCCTATTCTTATCAATAGTAGCAATAATGAAGATAATTGCAAAGATGAAGGCTTCATTTGGAGGTTGGAGAAGAAGAGAAGTGAAGCTTTAACACATGAGGCAACACATTGAAAACTTGAGTGAAAATGTGAGAGAGCCTAATTCTTCACACAAGTTGCAAGTGACTACCCATCTCTCTCTATATATATTTATATATAGAGTGAGGATGGCGTGATGCTAAGGTGGCATCACACCTTCCTCAAAGGGTGGCACTAACTAACTCGTTTAGTTGGCAAATTTAAATTTAAATTTTGTGTGCATTTTAATTTCATTTAGAATCTCATTTCAAATTAATTAAAATGCCACACCATATGAACCTTTCATTTTAAATTTTCCATCCAAAAAGGAGTCTTCTCATTAATTAAATTAAGCACTTTAATTTAATTAATTAACCTTTTGAAAGCAAGATAAGCACTATTATCTAAAATCAAAACATTATAACATAAAATAACTAGTGCCTACAAGCATTATAGGGATCTAATCATGCCTTAGAATCAGATTTAGATAGAAGATTATCTTGATAAAAAAATTTGAGAAGAAACAAGTGAACACTTCACTGGGTCTAGATTCTGTCTACTTGCAGCATAGTGAAAGGATTGTGATGTTCGCCCCACCAAATAGCCTCCAAAAATTTTGGAAAAATTACAAAAGATAGCCAACACCTTGGGGAATCTCTAGAAAAAATTTAGATTGATTTTCCATTTGGATCATCCTAGAGAAAATCACAAAGTCAGACCATGTGTAGAGAGCTCTCAAGAAAAAGAACAAGGCACATGTCTTTCCTCTATTAAAATCATCCACACACCAAAGAATAAGCTGGAATAGAACTAAAGAATTGGCAATGAAGGAGGCTGAAAATTGCCAGGAGGAGGAAGAAAAAGCTAAGCCTACAACTCATGAATGCTACCTTGCAGAAAGGATTATTTTTAGAGGGAAATGTTGAATCTTATTCTTCACACCTTTTGACACACCTTAATCTCTCTTTGGCTATGTACCTTACTATATCTATATATAGATATGGATTTGTGTGATGCCAAGGTGGCATCACACAATCCATGAGGGGGGAATGGCCAATGGTGCTCAGGTGGCAAAGTGAATTTAAATCTCATTTGAATTTCATTTACATCTTAATTATATTCAGAATCTCATTTCAAATTAATTATGATGCCATCGCAAATCTTATTTGAGTCTTCCCTCAAAAAATGCATTCCTCCTAATTAATCAAATTAAACTCTTTAATTTAATTAATTATGCTTTGATTTAACTCTTTAAGTCAAACTAGCTTAACTCTTTAAACTCAATTGTTAACTTAACTCTTTAAGTTAACTTGACTAATTGATGGCCATATTAGCACCAAATAATTAAATCCTTAATTATTGCTCTAATTTAACTCTTAAAATAGTTGATTAACTTAACATTTAAATCAATCAAGCCAAAAATGACATTCATACTTGGTACCAAAATTTAGTCTATTAGGATAGAGAGATCTCTTTTCTAACTCCTTAGAAAATGTTGTCCATTAATTAGGAAGCTAATTAGATTTTGTGTGTGATTCAATAAGTTCTACCATTCATTAGACATGTACTCACAACACCTTGTAACTTTTGAATATCTTATATTCATTCTAATTTAAAACTTATTTTAAACTAGTTGACTTAATTCAACTAATCTTATTAATTGAAGAGTATCTAATCTCTATGGTTGATGTCCAACCTCAAGCTTATGGAGCCCAACTAATTGGCCAAAATGAATATTCTAGAGAACTATCATCACTCTATACATGCCATGTAAATATGGTCCTTCCATCTTCTATCTCTCGAAAGAAGCCTAAGGCAAGATATTTGTCGGCTCCTTATTAGCCTCGATACTATGTCTCTATTCTCAATATTCAAATCCATTTGTGTGACCTCACCTTTGAAAAAACTCCTTTTCCAAATTGTGGTGTCACCTCATGCAAGGATTTCTTGAAATCGATCATTATAGAACACATACTGGATGTACTTTCCCTTCATAATATTGAAGAGTTGGATTCCATCTTGGATCTCACAAACCTCTATGCCAAGTAGCTCATACCTAATCTCAATTTGAAGGACTCGCTACATGGTTAAGGATGAGTCAAAGCATGAGGACTAAACATAAAGTTACCATGGATCCTCAGGTCAAAGGACTAATAATATACACTAGTGTAAGCAAGAGAACTAGCTACTACCAACTTGTGGCTTCAACTATCTAGTGGATTCTCTTGTAGGTCGTCAGTACCTTGTTCTCTAATAAGCACCCACTAACATGCATCCGTATCTCATACAGTTGCTCATAGAACAAAGCAATCTCCAACCTTTGGATTTATGCATTGTTAATGTAAGTTTATTTAGATATTAGATACCCCATCTCATAAGATCCTATAACTTGGAAGTTTAAGATCACAATCATGTGAGATTTATTCCATGGTCACCAAATCAAGTCCTACTGTCTAAGGTGATCTAAGGGTTTCATCCAAATGCAAGTGAAGTATAATAAAACATAAGATGAAAGTGGCCATAAAGAAAATATCATTCAATCAAGATTGTTTTACAAGGTAATAGTACGTAAAAAGCCAATCGCATTAGCTTGCAAGGAACTATTCCAACAATCTTCCATTTTCCTTAAAGATAATAACCCATGACCTTAAGAGCCATCTTCTCAAGATGTCCTTTAAAGACCTTTTGCGATAGAATCTTTGTCAGTGGACCTGCTATGTTTTCTTCTAAGGCAACTCTCTTCACTCAGACGTCACCTCTATTAATGATCTCCTAGATTAAATGGTATCACCTTATTATGTGCTTCGATAGCTGATGAGATCTTAGCTCTTTAGCTTGTACTATCACTCCATTGTTGTCACAAAAGACAACAACTGGCTTAGCAATGCTAGGCACTACATTCTACTCTTAAATGTAGTTTTTCATCAAAATACTTTACTTTATAGCTTCTAAAGCTACAACATATTCTACCTCTATGGTCAAGTTGGCTGTGGTGTATTGCTTGAAACATTTTCAACTTACCACACTGCTATTGAGGCAAAATATGAATTTAGAAGTAGGTTTGAGGTCATCTACATCATATTGGAAATTAGAATCTGAAAACTCTTCAAGTTTCAATTCTCCATTACCGTATACTAAAAATAAGTCCTTAGTTCTTTTTAAGTACTTAAGGATCATTTTTACGGCTATCCACTGACTCTTATTGAAGTTGGATGGGAACCTACTCGTAACACTTAGCGAGTGTGCCACATCTAATCTTGTACATTAAACCGTATATATTATGTTCCATATTGCCGAGGTATAGGGTATTTGGGACATTCTTTGTTTCTCCTCCTTAATCTTGGGGGCCATAGACTTGGAGAGATAAATGCCATGTCCCATAGAAATAAACCCTTTCTTGGATTCTGCTATACTAAATCTCTTTAGTTTCTTGTCAATGTATGGGGTTTGGGAAAGCCACAGCACTTTTCTTGATCATCTCTATAGATACTTATTCCCAACACATAGGATGCATATTCCAAATCCTTCATAGAGAATCGGGTAGATAACCATACTTTAGTGCAATATAACATTCCTACCAGAAGGATGTCATTGACATAAAGCACAATAAGCTGTACTGAGCTCTTACTAACCTTTTTGTACACACATAGCTCATACACATTTTTAACAAAGCTAAATGATTTGACCATTTTGTTAAAAACGTGCGTTCTAACTTCATGATGTCTGTTTGAGTCCATAAATGGACCTTTAGAGCTTGCAAACCTTTTACTCACTCCATTTGGATGAAAAACCATATGGTTGCCCTATGTAAAGTTTTTCTTTAATGTCACCATTAAGGAAAGCAGTTTTTACATCCATTTGCCATATCTCATAGTTATATTATGCAGCTATGGCTAATAAGATCCGAATGGACTTAGGTATAGTGACCGATGAAAAGGTTTCCTCAAAATTAATATTTGGTCTTTGAGTGTAACCTTTTGCCACTATTTACGCCTTAAAAGTCACTGGTTCTCTGTTTACCCCAAGAATTTTCTTATAGATCCACTTGCAACCAATAGGAACTATTTCTTTTAGTGGATGTACTAAATTCCATACTTTGTTTGAGTACATGGAGTCCATTGTAGATCTCATGGCATCAAGCCAATATCCCAAATCTATGTATGACAAAGCTTTCTCATAAGTTTTTATATCCTCATTCGATTAACCTGTCTTATGAAAAAATCTAAACCTTTTGGGTTGCTTCTTGACCTGGTTTGACTTTCTTTGAGGTTGTGTTCTAGGTTTTTGCAATTCTGTTGTTTCCACTACTTGTAGAATTACTTGATCGTCTTGAACTTCATCAAGCTCAACGATAATGCCCTTTCTATCCAATAGAAATTCTTTTTCTAAAAAGTGGGCATTCCTTAAGATAAACACCTTTTGTTTTGAGGGATCATAGAAGTAATAGCTCATAAAATCTCTTGGGTATCCCACAAAATTGCACAAAGTGGATCTACTATCTAATTTATCCCCCATTGTACGTCTCACACAAGTGAGAGATCTCCAAACCTTTAGATAGTGGTAAAAGAGTGCTTTGCCATGCCATATCTCATATGGTGTTTTTGCCACTATCAAAAAGATATAGGTACATCAAAAAAACTCATCATGGAACATACCATGTCTAACAAGGTATGGTTTCTCCTTTTAGCTACTCCATTAAGTTAGGATATGCTGAGTGTAGTCTATTGAGGGAGAATTCCATTTTCTTTAAGATAATCTAAGAACTTGAAACTTAAGTATTCTCTCCCTCGGTCCAACCAAAGGGCTTTATTACTAAGTCTTTTCTGCTTTTCTACTTCATTCTTATACTCTTTGAACTTTTTAAAGGCCTTAAACTTGTACTTCATAAGTTACACAAGTTCGCACTGACTATGGTCATTAGTGAAAGTAATGAAGTAAGAATAGCCACCTCTCTTACTAACCTTTCGTAGTCCACAAACATCCATATATATCAAATCCAAAAGACTTGTGGATTGCTCCGTGTGTCCTACAAAGGGAGCCTTGGTCATTTTTCCTTTTAAATAAGATTCACAAGTGGGAAGGCCCTCAATGCTACTAACTTGTAGTGCTTTGAGGGCTTCCAACTTGCTCAACCTATTCTTAGATATATGGCAAAGTCTTACATGCCACAAAATGGCATCTTCTTGGATATCTTGCTTCCTTTCATTTATTTGAGCATGCATTAGAGAAGTGGGAAAATTGAGCATGTATAATCTATTAACTAGCATACCTTGTGCAATTAAGGAACCATTCCTTAATGCTTTCAACTTCCCATTTGATATTGAAAAATGAAATCCTTAATTATCTAAAACAAGAATTGAAATAATGTTCTCAACAAGATTAGGTACATTGTAAATTGAGTCAAGAACAATACAAGAATTTCCTAAGTTTAGTGTTATTATGCGTTGGACCTCGACTGCAACTCTTAATCTATTTCCAAGACAGAGGATCATATACCCTTCTCATAGACTCATTCTTCTTTCTATTCCCTATAAGGATTACAGAGATGAGAAACATGTGCGGTATCAAATATCCATGAGGAAGAATTAGTTGTTAAATACACCTTAAAGAAAAACATACTCTTCTCAAGAATAGCTAGGTACACTTTGCAGTTTCTTTTCCAATGACCCTTTTCACTACAATGGAAATAATTTGCATTAATTTTAGCCTTCTTCTTAACTCTCCCAGAACTCTTCTCACGTTGCTTTACTTTTGAGGTAGAACTTTTCTTCCTCTTACCTACTTTTCTAAGGCCCCTAGGACCCTTTGACTTAGAGGAGAATGCCACCATAAGAGGTTTTTCTTTTCTCATCATTGTCTATGTGGTCACTAACATGTTCACCAATTCATTAATCATAACTGTTTACTTGGACATATCAAAGTTCACAACAAATTGGTCGAATGAGGGTGGCAACGATTGGAGGGTCAAATCTATGTAAAGGTCATTATCCCTAATCACATCAAGTTGTTCAAGCTTTTTGATGAGTCCAATCTTCTTTGGCC